>JAVYIG010001321.1:0-40000 GCA_035222895.1 Strongylocentrotus droebachiensis | reverse complement strand
GTTTTTTCGCCTTTCTTGTGTTTGACTACATTTCATTTAACAAGTGTTTTTATATATTTCTCATTCGATATTCTATTCAGTCCCAGAACTATAATATTTTTTTTTTCAACCTCATTATTATCATCTTCAGCTTTATAATTTTTCATGCATGTTTCCTTTCTTGTAAAATGTATGTATTACCAAATGGCCGTGCATGAAAATATAGTTTCGGAATTTAAACGGAAAATTATGACAATAATAATTGGGAATTTAAATGAACAAAAAAGACTAAAGACACGCCAGAAAATTGGGGGGAAGTGGATTAGAAGATATTCGTTATAATTATGAGGGTAGACTCTTACCGAACAGGTTTGAATTGGATTATGGATATAAGTATTACATGCAAATTGTATGTGTATCATTTATTATACATCCTCCTGAGCAACAATCTACTACGAAGATGTCATATGTTACCGAAAATTATTTATCATTAAAGCCATTAGCTAACAATTCGTGGTGTTTTTTTCTTCTCAGTTTTCAATCACAAGACAGTGGTTCAGATAATATTTCTCAAAGTCGGTCAGTTCATGTAATACTAGCTCTACGAATAGACGGGTGAAAGAGCAAGTCAATAGGAAATAATAAGAAACAGGAATAATGCTTCTCGCCCATTAAAATTTCACCGTCAATAACGCATTGTTGTGCAAGATATCCTGCCAACCCAACCCCGTATCAGAAAACCAGTTCTGCACAACCAGATTTTACCGGTTCTCGACGAATCTTTCACTGCTCAAATAGGAGGCGAACTACTCATGAATACAATGGTAATTAGTTTGGACTCTTTACCAGTCGTTTTCTGCCAGCGCTCAGCGTGATTCAAAACGTGCACATGATAATGTCCTCGATTGGAGGGTCTATTGTGCGCTGTATAAAGTATATAGATCATCGTTCTTTCATTTGGATTGTATACAAGCAGTCAAGATGAATTATCTCTCGCCTCAGAGCGGAGTATTTCAATAATATTTACCATCCCAGGTACAATCTACCTTGATATTTTCTAATCTATTTTGAGGGTTGGTGTTTATAGAAACATAATAATATAGAGATGTTATCTTTTTTTGATTCCCCTGTGGGCCTCACAGTTATGAAATGAGGATAATAGTGATCAATCTACCCGAGTAATAGTTCATATCTTTAATGAAAATGCTTTGAAACGAGAAATTTTCGTTAAATTGTACAATATACCAATATACAGACCTCGTTGAAATGAAAAATTATTTTCTGTGTTGTGAAAATTGATCTGTGAAGGTCATTTTGTTGGAGACCCCCTATCTCGCTTGAGTATTGTGCTGTGTATTGAATAGTCAAGCCTTCTTTGATGGCATTTTAAGTTCTCGAGTCGGTATTTATAATTGTAAACAGCAATGCAATTTAAAAGGGAGCGCCAAACAGAGCTATTATATCTGCAATTATTTGTGTTTAACTGGAGCACTTCATCCTCTAACGCAAACATCGGACGACCCCCCCCCCCCCCCCAAAAAAAAAGAAGAAGATAGAGAGATCTGAGCATGGACGAGAGAGAGAGAGAGAGAGAGAGATAGAAAGGGGTCATCTGCAATCCTACAAAGCATGGCCATTATTTTATACCAAAAATTGTGCGCAATTAATAAACACAAACCGAATCTTTAACTCCTTATCCATTCTTATTACCCGCAGACGTACTGCAACAACACCAGCTGCTGGGCATTATTACGTAATTCCATCATAATTTAACGAGTATAGTGTAGACTTTCATATATACGGGCAAAAACTGCTTACGTTGGACATCACACCGTCATATGTATCTGCAAATAATTAGTCCCTAGGCACGTACCGTTATGTAATGAGCATGTGAGCAGAGACAATGGGAGGGGAGGGGGCATGAAGTTAGTCGTATATGTTTGATGATGTTGTTGTTGTTGCTGTCGTTGTTATCGGTAAAATAAATTGATATTTACGACTGATAATTATGAGTTACTACCTGACCACTAACAAAAAGAAAAACAGGGCGCTTTTGGGACCTGCGGCATTATGCCCTCTTCCAGGGACTTGCATGTGGTAATGAAAATTAATTATCGAAGGGCAATACCAGCTAGAGCATCAAATTGATTGGTGCTGAACCCGGGACCTCAAGAAAACGAGACCTCTGTCCGATACCACTGCGCCATCATGATTCCGCAGGCCGTGCAGCATTGAATGGTCAAAATATTGATATATGACAGAATATGGCATAACAAAAGGAAATATGGAGAGAGTGTGAGAGGGAGAAGGTTAGAACAGGGACTTGGGATAAGTCCCTGGTTAGAAGGAGAGAGAGAGGGAGAGAAAGACAGAGAGAGTGGGTGAGTTTAGAGAGAAAGAAAGAGAGAGAGAAAAGGGGGAGAGAGAAATAGAGAGAGAGAAAGAGAGAGAGAGAGAGGGAGGGGGAGTTTAGAGAGAAAGAGAGAGAGAGAGGGAACATAAGAAAGAGAATGATTATCTTGTTTTCCTTCTTTCTTTGACTACTTTAGAAGTATATAGAAGAATAAAGAAGAAGTAATTTTATGAGTTTTTTTTTAAAGGGTCGCTGATAATTATGTGCTCTGATATAAAGCTTTATTTTGGATGGTGTGGTCCAGTAGTTTAATGGTCAATAACAAGTGCTTTCCAAAAGGTTCAAGCGAGCCTCAACATGTCAAAGGCTATTCGTCCCAGGGACGTTTGTGTTGACACTTGACAGATTGTGAGAGCCCGACTCGGTGCAGCGAATAATATGCACTGAGACAATACAATAATGCGGTATATGGAAGCGACTGGGCATACGTCTAAAACGAGGGAAGCCCTCGCTCTTTCATTGTGACGTCGCTAACCGCAAACAGCTGATTTGCGATCAGCTGACTGGTATTGGCCAAGCGACGCAGCCGTAGTAGAGCTGTCAAACTGGACTGGTTCAGCGCTGTTACTATGCGAAGAAAAACCCATGGCGTCCCTAGCGGTATAAAAGTGTGGTTCTGAATGAAAAGTGACCACAGCACCCAAATGTTTTTCTGCAGGTGACATACGCTTTCCCGAGCTCTCAGCTCTTGGCTTTAGCCACCTTTAAACAAGGACAGACTTCAACATCATTCCCTTGCCAGCTCCAAGCTTCTTCTCCAACACCAAAGCTAGTTGAGTTTCTTGCCGGTCTCCCAGCAGACGATATATACAACAAAGGAATCATTTTCTCACCAAGTTCTAGTAGGAAGAAAGAACTACATCATCATCATGACGTTTCTCAAGAACAAGATGGAAGGCGCTAAACTGACTCTGCGAAAGCAGTGGGGATGGGTGGTAACCTGTTCATCCTTCATCGTCTTCTTCGCTCTCTTTGGGTTCCTCTACTCATATGGCATCATCTTCGTGGCCCTCAAGGATGACTTAGGCAGCAACGCATCTGCTACCAGTAAGTACCACCACCACCATCAACCACACCCAAACCCACACCCATCTTTAAAACAAAATCAATCCGGAGCGATTTCGTGAGATGTGCTCTGTATAAAGGTCGTTTTATTAATTCATTTCATCAAAAGAAAAGACAAACCTGTTGACCATAATTATATTTGGTACTACTACTAATACTTTGATGGTTCCATTCTTATATTCTTTGCTTAACTAGGCATATATTATGTGGATTAAAAAGACTTGTGTCGGAAGGAAGGAACGCATCTCACGGAATCGGCATGAACTTATTTGATATCTGAAATTAATAGTGGTTGAATATGTTGTGTGTATGTCTGTATGAGTATGAATGTTAGTTTAATGCTCATTTTTTTACATGCTGTGCTTTGCTTTATTTTACTATTTAAGAAAATGTTTTTTCTATCCAGCTTTAGCTTGTGGCATCTATTGTCTTGCTGTTTTGAGATTGCCAGCAAGAACTTAACATTTTGCTTCTTTGTTTTCATAATCATGATCATGATATAATAATCTATTCAGATCATCATCAGAGCGAACAGATAGATATTCTTCTCTTCTGCATGAAACGGATTATTACATCTCATCTCTGTCAGCAGGATGAAATACTAAGAGACATCGGAAGAGTTCACTATTTTCGTCATTTTGTACTTTTGAATGATGTCTATATTTACGAGGAATGCATATATATCTAATATTCGTTGACGCAGAAGTAGCATTATTTATTTCTGGCTTCCCTGTTTTGGGTTCTTGCACTTTTGAATGTCGACTTCACAAGTTGTATGAATGAGTGGTGTTTGAGCGATGTTCACCTGTTATCGCAATCATAATTAAAATGATAATCGGTCTCTTTGTGGTAGGATGTACAAACCTTGTAACATTGAACAAGTAAGTGATAGGTTAATACTGAACACAATTTACACATGTAGGTCACAACCAAAATGAGATATTGTATTTTTGTGAGAAAGAGAGAGAGAGAGAGAGGGAGAGTCGCTTTTTTGGGGTGACGCGTACTTTGAATGGGCAGTACAAAAGTTTACTTCGGAATATAATGAAATATATTGTATGATTGAGAAGAATTTTAGAACCGTAAGTCTCATTTAGAATAACGGAATTAGGATACCATTACAATCATTTTTTATTTCATTCTCTACATCAATTCTTACAATTTAATTCGTTTAAAAGAAAATATGATAAGCTCAACTAAATCGTTGCAGTCAAGCATGATAGTCTACCAGTACAAAAAAGTAATACCCTGTTCTACTCTATTAAGCCTTGAAGAGCACATGCACATATATTAAGATCGTAACTGCTCATGGGGAACGTTGCATGCGATTGGCGTAAAGTTGCGCAATCAACAAGGCGCTCTGCTAACTGGATCGTGGGCGTGACGTTATCTATTAGACTGTCTTGTTAAAACCGGTTCGATTCCTTAGTTGACCGCGTGGGGCGAAATGATTAGGTCTGTGAACTTTTATTTCTAAATTAAATCTAATAGTGGTTTATCTTATATTTTCATTTTTTCTTACATAAGGAGCATTTAGTTTTTAATTGCCCAGTGCGATATCTGACCGAATCAGCACAAGCCTCAAATCCTAGATGAATTACCTATGAATTCATTCCCAAGTCATTCTTACATTTAAGATGAAATAAGGGTGGAAAGATGTTAGCACCCAATAGTAAATACCAAAAAAATGTATTCTTCGAAGTTATTTTTCTTAACCCGTTCCACCTAATTGATTACCCTTTGCGGATATGACAACATACTATAGGTAAACGTCTATGAAAACAATTTATTCCCAACTCCACTGACTCTAGCGGAAGTAATTCTCTGAACAAGTTTCCCGATTATATCTCGTCTCAGCTGCCTGGCATAGAAACGCACTGTAAAATGTGTACAAAGTGTTTTTTCACTTTTATAAAGGATTTATAAAGGTATTGCTATAGGAGATAATCTAAGCAACATAAAAACATGAAAGGTGAACTATGAAATGAGAAGTAGAAACTCAACGGGTAAATCTTAACATTAATCATCGTCTATGTCTCCTATCGTGAAAGTATCTTTTCTGGAAAAGTATATGAATTTATCGTTGTTTTGGTTTGAATATGAAGTATGTCAACAAGGTCATAGCAAGAAATTATAATAAAGAATAAATGAAAACGAGAGAGTGAGTATGCTGATAACAACTCATATTTTCTTTTATCATCACAATACAATGAAGTGTGTCGTGTTGGAACTTGTGAACCTTCTTTGCAGCGATTCCTCACTGACATTATCTCTTCAAACACGTTTCATCTTACGGAATCACTTGCTAATTATTTTAGCCCTTTTGTAGCTAGATCATAAATATCTGAAAGGATTCCTGTACAACAATACTCATCACCCGTTCTCCATCTTCTTTTGTCTCTCCCCATCTCTTTTCCTCCCATCTTTGTTTCCATACAGTTTCGGCAGCCATATATATTATGTCTGTCCCCTCCGTAGATAATTTGAACGATAAAGCCCACCGCCATGACCACCGCTACTACCAGCGACCACGCCCACGAGCAGCAACCCCTTCTACCAGTGCCAGAAACACGCCCCTGATGCTCGAACCATGCAAAACATATGTGTATCCCCTTTTCTCTCAATCTTAGGCTGGGTGGGTTCGATCGCCATTGGTTTCCACACCCTGGGCAGCTTGGTCTCCAACCCCCTCGTCGCTCGCTTCGGTGCTCGACCTATCGCCGCCATCGGCCTCGTGATGTGCTTCTCCTCGCTCGTCATTACGTCGTTCATGCCGTCGATCATGCCGATGTTCTTCACCTTCAGTGTTCTCTATGGCTTCGGTATCAACATGGTCCTCATCTCCTCCATCAGCCTCATCCTCAAGTACTTCCCCAAAAAGAACTGCTCTAGGGCAACCAGCTTGGCACTCATCGGTACCACCGCAGGTAAATATCTTCCTCAGGTTATCGTACTTCATCAGTCTTGTCGACAGTTCTCTTTATAAAATCTCACGTATGTTAAAAGCCCAGTGTACTACTTGTAGCTACTTGCTCCCTCTATATAGAAAATTTCCCCAATCGGTGCCTGTTGGTCCCCCATGATCCTCTTTTTCTTATGTTAAATGAGAGCTGAGTTAATGAGATAGCCACCTGTCACAGTGACCTCGCTGGCTCGCTGGGTGGTCTAATCCCTTCTTGCTGAAGTAGTAAAGCCTGCCTTTAAGAGAGTTCATGCCATCTTCCTTTTTGCTGTGTTCGAATAGGCCCTACTCATCTCAATTTAAACTATCTCCTGAATTAAACGATCAAAGAAATACGACGGTAATGCTTATCCTTTGAGTTAAAGAGCAGGTCTTTATTTGAAGAGGAAAAAAATAGCCTGAAAATGTCATTCAAAGAAACTGAAGCATTCAAGAATTTCTACGTTGTCCATAACCACATTAGTGGAGAATTTCATCCCGAGGTTTAATATTTAAATGTTTTTATTCAGCATTCATTCCCTACATTTTTAACAACGAAGAATGTTTATATTTATCATGCTGTCTCTTTATTTATCTCTAAAGGAATGTTAGTGATGAATCTGTTCATCTATTACCTGGTGTCCCAGTTCGGGTGGCGAAACATGTTCCGTATCATGGCCGGTATCATCCTCGCCCTCGGCGTCCCTTCCATCTCCACATTCTGCGAGCCTCCCAAACCACCCACCCATGTCGACGACGACGATGAGAAGAAGAAGCCCGTGGACGCCATCGAGGTCAAACTCAGCCCGGCCGCCATCGCCAAGGCAGCCGAAGCTGAGGGACTTCTGCCACCCACCGAATCGGACCTGAAGAAATCGTGTACGGAGGTGAGGTTGGACGTCGACCAGGATGTCAAGGTTCAGATCCCAGGCAAACCCGTGTCCAGGTCAAAGACGATCACTCAGAGGTTGAAGGTCCTGACCTTCCCGGAAGTCTGGTTCCTCGCCCTTGGCCTGATGGGATGCGCAATGACCATGAGTTTCTACTACGTCAGCATGGTAAGGTTTCATTTTTGTCTAGTCACTTTTGTCAATTTTTGTTTGAAAGATATCGGTATGAAATCACGTCACAACATCTTCTAAAACCCAATTTTCTATTTGCATTTTGATACTACCTCTACTACTTCTTGATACAACATAATTGCACATTTCTCGAACCATTCCTTCTCTCCTTCATGAACTATCACTAAGAAAACATCCCACTATGGTTTCCATGGTAGCAAAACATACAATGCCTGGGCCAGGCGTAGATAATAGGCTGTTACGTGTTTCAGAATGATTTTAATGATAAGAGGATGTTATGAGGCAGCTAGTAAACCCACAAAAAAGTCTGATTCTCAGCTACGTTTATCAGTCGATTAAATTAATAGTAAAACTGTAAAAGTGCAAGCGTCCTGATTCTAGTATATACGCCGCGCCCAAGATAACTGATCGCAATCACGTTTTTCCCACCACCTCATGTTCACTAGCATCCGAAACAATACCTGTCCGACCTTGCCGCAACCACAAACTAGGGTGTAATTAGGAATTGATTGTTTCATGATTTGGCTGAACTGACAGATCGATTGTATTGGATTTAGTAAAGGTGAATGAAACTTCCGGTATAGACAAACCATGTGGTAGATCATCAAAATTGTTGGATTACTACCAAAACACTTGAATCGAATATCGGAAATAGGAAGGGAGTGGTGTTAGGTGAAGTTCTTGCGGCGGCGACTAGTGGCTTTGATGATAGCCAGGTGTGAAACAATGGCCGTCTGACCAGTCGAGGCCTTGTCAACGCCGAGTTAATCATTCATTAACTACTGTCAGATAAGAATGGCTCATTGTCTGGGACCATTTAGTGTCCAGTCAGGAGCCTTGCAAGTCTCGGACACCAGTCACTTGACTTTGCTGTAAAACAAACTCAATTCTGGCTCTCAACCTCATAAGGTGTTTCTTATTTTCACTTTAATCGCTTAGTAATTGATATCACATTTTCCAACATTTACATCTTTGCCATTAATGGTCAGTAAAAGCTATTCACATATCCACACTTGTCCTTATTCACTTTATTAGGATGTTCTCAAAGTATTTTGATAATTATGCTTCTTTTGAAGAGAAATTCCCTTGTCTCTTCGAAACAGACTTCAATACAGTCTCTCATCTATTCTCTTCCGTCGCCCTCTTAACTTAGACCTACTTCTCATAAAGAAATAAACAAAATACAAATATTAACATGTAATCGTCATACCCATAAACTGATTAATTTTAATCTGCCCTTGTCCTTGTTTTAGGGGTTTTATCAGTAACGAGCGAGATAAATCTGTCATCAATTCAATAAGTTTCTTTTTCTCAACAATCACGCGATGCCGGGAAATATTGACTAATTACCTTATCAGGGTGTCAAAGTCCGCTTATAAATCCTACTTCAAACCACTTACAAGCCTACTTAAACTGTACTTTAAGTAGCCCAAAGCGTCGTAAACAACTGATAAGCTTTTGCAAAATTTACCAACTTAATCGCTTGAGTTTCAGCATGGGATCTTAGCACACGAATTTGAATTTGTGGGACTAAGATGGGAATGGATGGGTTAGTTTGGTCGAAGCAGAATGACAAACGTAAGACATAGTTTTTTACGAGATTAGGCTAATCTTCTTATCTTCTTTGACAGATCTTTTGACAGATGTTGAGAGCTTTTAAAATCGCTTTGACGTTTTGTGTCTGCTCTATTCTTTTGAGATATAAAATAGTTTATTTGAGCCCGGGGGGAGGGGCACTTTAGATGACGCCTATTATGAAATATTTTAAAAGTTTAAGACTCTCTTGTGGTCTTCGGAATTGTTATAGTAGAAATTATTGTGGCCGCCGAAGTTTTCAAATACATATGAATTTCAACTAGAATATATCCCCTTTTAATATAAACGGACATTGCTTCGTGAGCGTTCATCATTACGATTCCTTTCTTCTTCTTCTTCTTCTTCTTCTTCTTCTTCTTCTTCTTCTTCACTGTTTAGTGTTTACCAATACTCACAATCAACATAATCATCATCATCATCATCATCATCATTATCATCATCATCATCATCATCATCATCATCATCATCATCATCATCATCAATCATCATCAAACACCATCGCAACGACTTTCACGACCACGGTTACCATTATATTTACCCCCACTGCTGAACCACTCAATTAAGATCACATTTTATACTTGTATAGAGTTCAGATTCGTTGAAGTCACATGAGTGACCCGATTAAGAAAAACTAAAGAAACATTTTTTGAAGTGCATTAATGTGATAAGGATATGATTTATATTAATCTCTTCGAGAAGGTGGGAGAACATGAACACCACCTTGATGGGTGGTACCGTAATCTTGAAACACTCCTGGATATATCAAAAGTATGTTTGCGCAACCCATGAATTATCTTGCTATTGTGTGATAAGATAATCATAAGAGATGGGTATACAAACTTTTCATATCAAAGGTACTTGAGGCAAGACAAGATCATAATCATATCGAAAATTACTTAATAATTACTTAATAATGATGATTGAAAATTTGTCTTTGGGGTCGGTTATCCAATACTGACGTGCGCTTACGGTGCATTTTGTCACGAAATAATAATGTCACGATTTCATTATATATATAGTCAAGTTATACTCAATCTTCTTTTTTCTGACTCGTTACAGGTAAACTTCATGACGACTGCCGGCATTGTCGAATCCAAGTGCGCCCTGATCATGGCCGTAGTCGCTATCGCCGAGGTCTGCGGCAAGGCCTGTCTCGGTATCTTCGGTGATCACCTACCATTCCCTAAGGTTTATCTCTTCGTTCTCTCCAGCGTGGTCGGCAGTGGAATCATGTACGGCCTCACCGTCGCTAAGACCGTGCCCACGATGATGTGCGTCGCAGTCGGTAAGAAATGTTACCTTTCTCTTTTTCTCAAAGAACGCAACACGTTCTTTGGACATGACTTAATGTTCTATAAACGCCGCCTGGACGTTATATGAACGTCTTGAAAACGTTAAGTCTTTGCCAGGATCTAGCAAGACGTATCTGCTGATCATAAATAAGACATCAAACTGTGTTCAAATTTGCCAAATAAATCATCTGAAAGGAAAACTTTGATACTATTGACATGTAAGTTAATGGAGGCAAACAGAAAAAAAAATGTTTGAAAGGCTATAACAATATTAGTTCAATTGCGGTAATATTGAGTGCAATGCAAACAAATTACTTCTGTATTGTACATTTTTAATAATGAAATACAGGTATATAAGTGTTGCATTATATACCTCTCTCTCTCTCTCTCTCTCTCTCTCTCTCTCTCTCTCTCTCTCTTAATCGACCGACCGACCGATCTATAGTTTTCGGAAACCTTCTGTTCTTTCAAAAATACTTTCAATATTTTTTGTTGCATTTGTAAGCATACCAATAAACCCAATGTTTTATTCTTTCTTCTTCTTCAACAGTTACCGGTTTCTTAATCATGACGGTGTTTGATGCCCTCCCTTATTCCATCTGCAATCAAGTCTTTGGGGCTGCTAGGAGCGTCGAGGCATGCACTGTCATTCTGGTCGCCAACGGTCTCGGACTCATCCTCGGATCTCTCTTCGGTAAGTTTCCCTCACACCTCTTCATCGTCGTCGTCGTCGTCGTCGTCGTACTCAATCACGAAACTAAGTAGTGTTTTACTCATTGTTTGTGTTTGATGAGAGCTAGAAAGAGGTTACCTCTTTGCAAAAATAATTTGGCATTGTGTCTTTCTGGCAACAGTCATATGTCGTTTCAATCTACATGAAACCAATTTTAATTCAGTGGTTCGATCAATATTATCTTTTGCAGTTATGTGAGAAGAGAATATAGTTGTATGGCAATTAAATTGAAAATATTTCTTACAAGACAGGGTTTTATAATCAAATCATTGTAGCTGTCGATTTATAAAAACTATAAATTTCTTACAAGTGAGCGGATTTTGAAGGGTAATAGGGTCCATATTAAGAGGCTTTAGGTTTTGACATTTCTATTGGGTGGAAAGACCAGACGTTAATAAATATATAAGCATTTTGAAAGTGAATCAGGTGATAAACTTTTTCTCTTCCTTTTTGTTTCTTGCAGGCGAGAGTGTAGACAAGACCGGCTCATACGACGATGCAATCTATGCTAGCATCGGTATCTACGTCGCCGCAACAGCACTGTTCCTATTAGTCCCCTTCTACCAAAGATGCTTCGCTCCTGATCGCTACATCATGGCCAGGACCAAGCCCAAGTCCGTCAACGAGATCGAAGCCATGGGCCCGTTCGAGACCTGGATCTTCCTGCCCCCAGCCATCGAGAGCACGGTCCATCTCGACTTCGAATCCTCGGTGTGAACACAACCCACGCCGATCGACTCGCTGACCTCATGATGCACGACTAGCTTTTAAGCCAGATAGGACGAGTTCACATTTTCAACATAATCTCCAACGCTACCATAGATTTAAACGGACTTCATTACATTAATATGAACCGAGCTCTATGGTGTGTGCGATTGGGACTTCGACTATCGGGTGGATGGCGATTGTTAACTCAGATTACGGACACGCGACGATGATGATTACGATGATGATGACGACTTCGGTCGCCGGTGATGTTTAATTGCCGCCATATCAGCCGCGTCCAAACAAAAACTTAACGCGAAAGACATGCTGATGACACAGCAGCTGAACTGATTGTGATGTCATATGACGTCACAACGAACCAGATTCCGATTCGCTGCTTTAAAATGACAGTTGCCGCTGGAAGAAACAGAGTAGGAAGTCAACTCTACGCATCAAAACTGCAATAAAGTTTTTGTTTCTGCATGTAATTCTTCCAGGTTGAAGCGACTGCATTTTCCTCTTTACCAGACCATCTGGTGTTAAGAAAAGGGGATTTTTTTCGATATGCTAGTGGTCTTTATATAAGACTCTTATACCTAAAAAAAGAAGAAAAGCGTACACTGTATGTACCTACCAAAGAAATAGCATTTTATTACAACTTCTTATCAAGATATTTAAAGTTTCAACATATTAAAAAAAAAAATGTCCAGTTTGTGGATGTGTATTATACAAAATGATGTTTGTTTCGGCGCTTGTCTAAAACAAGTCACTTATGGCACTTTTAAGAAACATTTTTTTGTTTTCCTTCAATTATACAAGACATTCTCTGTCAACAATGCAATTTTATTTCACAAATGATTCGATATCTCTATCGATATATCGAGGAATATTTCCAGCGTCGTTGAGACGCAATTTTGAACGCCGCACAATTATATGTACCGGTATACTATAACTCGGCAGAGATTTAACGAATGCCTATTAATCAGGCATCGGAGATGCTATACTAGTGTGTGATATTTATATCAGGGACGGTCCCTGACTTGCATTTCCTCTATGTGTGATGTGAAAATAAATATTATTTTCCGTGCTGTCATTTTATTATTCGTGAGGGAACTTACTTTAAAATAGCGGCATTAATTTATTGGAATATTAGGATATTTGAATGAAATTCCAGCGAAAAGCAATGCAAATACTACTTTATGTAATTCGATAAATTACGCAAGAATTTAGCAACACTGCGCAGGCGCAGTGTAAGATTATGACGTTGGATATTTCAGTTGTGTTGAAATTCCTTTTAGAGAGAGAGACAAACATATATATAAATTAATATATATATTATACTGTTGACAAATTTAAGCGCGGGCGCTGAAAGTATTGTGATTATGACCGTCACTGACTAGATAAATCAAATAGTTCAACGATTTCAGGTGAAAAAAGTAAATATTAATTTTTGTACAGAGAGAATAATATATTTGAAGCTATACTTGATGCATCTAGCATTAATATTATATAGCTATAAAAAAAAAGCTAGCTTATTTCTCCTTTTCTCGTGGACTATTTGATTTATCAGGGTGACGAGAAGATGTTTATAAATTATGACATGATATGCTAAAGATTATAGAGGGGGAAAATCCATTCCTTTTTTGTATGTGAGTCATTAAGTTCATTCTGATTTATTCGTATAAATGTTACACACCTGTTACTGTTGTTTTATCCGACAAAGCCAGAGTTTAAATTTGTCGAAATGTTTCAATATAATGTTATTAGATGTTATTGAGTCGTTAGTTATGTTTGATATATTCTTTTTAAAGTGCTGAAAAAACATATGTTCTTGTATATTACAATAACATGCATTTTAAAAACACATAGGCCTATGTGTAACTCATTTTAGTTCATATTTTATCGTCTTATTTTGTTATGGGTGCAATGTTGAATAACACGGCACCCTTCCGTATTAACACCATTATTTCGTAAAGATTGTTACCTAAAGTATTACTTTGATCATCTTTTTTTTTTTTTTTTTAAGGGATTCTAGATAAACTATTGCTATTCTTGTCATGTTCATAAACTGTGTTATAACTGATTCAATTTTTGGAATCGCAATATATTTTACGATGTGTATGTTTTTGTATGTATATGTATATTGATTGAATAAAATTCATATGTCTTGTGATAATTTATACAAAACAAATGCACTGTGCAGCTGCCTTCATATTTTGCAGTCGAGACAAAATAGCGATTGTGATTTGATATGCAAAAACAGAATGTTTAATTACGTGCTAAAATAAGATGAAATGATGAGGACTGGTGAGATCGTGAAGTGTATGGACATTTTTATTGATAATACATATTTTGCCTTTGATGATAAGGGTGATGATGATGATGATAGTGATTATGATGATGATGAAGTTGATGATAAATATTGATGATGATGATGATGATGATGATGATGATGATGATGAAAATAATGATAAATGGCGATGATAGTGATGATGATAGTCATGATGCTGATGATAGTGACGATGATGATGAAAGTGGTGGTTAGAAGAAGAAGAAGAAGAAGAAGAAGAATGAAAACAGAAGGAGAAGTAGGAGGAGAAGACGAAGAAGAAAGAGAATAGATATATATTAAAAAGAAGAAGAAGAAGCAGAAGAAGGAGGTGGAGGAGGAGGAGAATGAGGGGAGGATGAGTAGGAGGAGAAGAAAGAAAGAAAGAAGAAGAAGATGATGATTATTATTTTAATGATGATAGTGATAATCATGATGAAGCCAAAGATTATGATGAGGAGGATTATATAACCGTCTTACTAAAGTGATGCATGAAACTGATGGCCTTTTATTTCTCCTCCTCGTTTCCTATCTAGGAATTCGTGGAAACATAATCATAAATATAAACAAAAACTAAAAACTAAAAATTTAAGCGCGATCTGCCTTTCTAACAAACTATCCACATGGAACGTTTCTTCTTCTAGTTTTCTTTAATAATTAAATATACATTTATTTCATCTACTTCTCGCATTCAGTTCAGTCTTCTTTCTGCTTCTTTTACGTTTCCATTTTCATTCGTACTAATGTGACAGAGACAAACTTGCAAAGTAAGCACAGCATCCATTAAAATGCCCTTCTAATTATCATTGATTAAACATTAAAAGAATTTAAATGGCTTAATGCTTTAGAAAAAAATACAAAGATTATCGGATTATAGGGAAAGGTCGATGGGAGGTCATTCGCTTTATCATCCTGATGAGTAGAATAGCAGTGGCGTATCAAGACTGGGTCCCTCGGTGAAGGGGTGGGGGGGGGGGGGCATTTGAACTATCCATAAAGGTCAAGTGGGGCCTACATTAATTTAATTGCTGGCCATGATTTACACTTTTCCTTTCCATATTGTAAATGTCCAGGTTTTGCATCATTGTTTGCGAAGTACTTTTTCGAGAACGTTTATCACCATTATCATTGTATTGCTATTGCTATTATTAGTGTTATTGTTAGTATTATTATCATTATTATCATCATTTTTACCATTATTATCATCATTATTATCATTCGTTAACCTGTATTTTGAATATGTTTTTAGATTCGTGCATACAAAGAGCCATCTTAAATCACTGACTTAAAAATGTACTCTTAGTCTGCTAAAAATTAATGTTTTTTTTATAATTTTTTTTAAGTTGGTGGCATTCATACAATTTTTTGTGTCAGAAATGTGTAAGAAGAAGGGGGAATTACCCCCATTTGTCCTTTATATGCTAGTGGATGATAGTAAGATTAAGGTAAAATGAACTATTTAGCAATTGGAAGAAACAAACCGAGGGGTAAATACAAGGTGAATAAATACAAATCGTTCGATTTTAATCCTTGAGCGGTATTTGCTGATTACGCTGATAAGATGAAATACTCCACAGACAATGGATGACCAATTCCGGGATTATACCGATGAAATGCAATGTTAAAATGGGCGCATATCTTTTTCTTCTTCTTCTTCTTCTTCTTCTTCTTCTTCTTCTTCTTCTTCTTCTTTAGTTTTTCTTTTTCTTCTTCCTCTTCCTGTATCTTGTTAATACTAAATTGTGGATTCTTATTGTGTTTGGTTGATTTGTTTTGTTTTTTTGTTTTTTTAAATCATTATAATTTGATATAATTCCTATTAATTTTTGTTGGAAGGTAGGAGGGGGGGAGAGGTAAACAAAACAGTCACCCGGGACAGATGGGCACCTTGCCCTTCACAATCTCCCCCTCTCTCTTTCTCTCTCTCTCTCTCTCTCTCTCTCTCTATTTATCTTTATCTCTCTCGTTTATACTTAACATTCTTTACATGATATTGCTGATTTTTCCCCCATTTAATGAAAGTCATGATATTAGTCTCTTAAATTCGATATCATAATGTCGCTATTCATTACTGTGATCACTATTAAAACCAGAGAAAACCAAAACATCATACAAAAGGGGGATAAAATCACACGCCGGAATTTCTTCACTATTTGACAATATAAAAGTTTATTGCTACGTTGAATACCCTGTAATGCAGAACAAGAAAAGCTGACTATATACACAATTATGACAATAAACCCACCTATTTTGGGAAAGTTAAATAGTAAAAACCCAACAACAAACTCATAAAGATGCCATAGAAGTTTAAACATCCATTACAAAAGTATAGCCTATTCCTGTCACATACAATATATATTAAGAGACATAAAACACTCTTTATAATCTCTATTATCGAAATAAAATTATATACAACTTTGTCCAGCGTTCAGAACACTGCCGTCATAAAAGATACATAATCACAAAAGATACATAATAAACTTTACTACATATATAGATTAAATCAACTCATATCAATATATACATTATATACAACTTCATAAAATATGATATATTGGCAATTCAGATTTTCTGCATATAAATAGTTTACAAAAGTTTCATAAGAGAATTGTATTTCTTCCTCCCACTATTTATGGATTCAAATGTAAATACTAATTATTGACTAACAAGGTGGTCCCAATAATGAAAAATACTACACGCTATTTAAATCTTGTAGATTTGTTGTATGTCATTGTCAAGATTAAGACAAAATTGTTAGCTATGGAAGTTGGGTTAATATGTCGCAGATAGACCCAAAAGTATAGACCCAAAAGTTGAAATATAAAAGAAAAAGTGATTTTGATAAGATATTGTTGTTGAAACAAAGAAGAGCCCGATCCACATTTCAGCATGTTAAGAAACGTAAGCAAGACTCATCGTTTCCATATTTACGCCGTTATAACATTTTGAATTGACTAGAAAAATATTGCATTTATTTTTAGTCATTATATATATTTTTTAACAGTACATTTTATTTCTTATGTTTCTGGTATCATATAAATAGTGTAACAATGTAAATTACAAAACTGGTTTCTAAACGGGCCTCGTAGGCTTATATTAATTACATAATAAACCAGTATTTTGTATAATTTCGAAATAAAGGAATAGATCAAGAGTCACATGTACATGCACGCGTTATCTGGAAAATAACAGATTGAACACAAAAACTATTTTCTCGTTCAGATACACGTTTTGTACGACTTTTTTGTGTGAACTGTTTTATGATGACGATCTAAAAACCCATCTGCTGGTGGGTATTTTTAACAGACTAAAATGATATGTTTACATTGGAATCTAGGTAAGGGAATGAAACACCATCCTTGACTGCTAGAAATCTAATTGATACACACGTTCTTTTGTAAACGGGAAAACATCACGTTTTTTTTTTTTATTTGTTTGTTTGTTTGTGTATTTTTTTAGTCTATTATTGTTATCGAAGAAATACCACAGTTAGAGCATGCACATACATGTATAGGTCCATGATGAGAGATAGAGTCTTGGTTTTACATGTATTCGTATCGGGTAGGAACAAATCGGCTGACGTCAATGAAGTCCTAGAAAAAAGAAAAAAAAAGAAGAACAGGAATTAATCACAATGTTTATCAATGAATCAATAGCATAACATACAAACATAAAAGTTATACCGAACTTCAGAACTTTTTGCCTTAGCGTACTTTCTGCCCTAGCACACAGTACCTAATTTACACTTCACAAGGCGGTGTCAGACACACTTTTCCCGATCTATCTTAAATTATCTAGATAATATCTATCTAGATAATTCACTTACGTTACGTAAGTGAATCTAGATAATAGTTCTCAAGATAATTCGTAGCCTGTCTGTCATTTATCTGTCACCTACGTAATACGTAATACGTAGGTGACAGACAGGCTACGAATTATTTAGATAACTATTATCTAGATAATTGGCCTTTGTCTGACACCACCTACAATACTCCTTGCGAGAACCAACCGGCATAGGTAGCAGCGAATTTATACGCGACTTTACTGCTACAGCTGACCAGAGATGGCGCTAGAGTTGATTTTGCGGATGTCCTTCTAGTACAAAAATGGCTTTAAAAATGTCGAATTCATCTCATTTATATGCATGCATCCTAACTAATTACAAGCAGGTGAATTTTGTACATGGAATTTTTGCAAGGGTTATTATATTTTAAAAGGAAAGACATTTCCTTGATATGATATTATCTGTTTTATGCTAAACCAGGAAAAACCATGATGGGATATTGCGATATTGTTTATTTTACATGGCAATAAAAAGAAAGAGGATTAATCAGCCATCTTTATCAGAAATCAAACTTCTATTGAAAGTAGGCCTTCACACAAAATGGTTGACAATTCTAAAAGAGCAGACAAATGTTAATAGGCATAATATTGATGATAATAATACTACTAATACTATTGGTGGTAATAGTAATAATAATTATAAGAATAATAATAATAATTATAATAATTATTATAATTATCATTATTATAATAATAATAATAATGACAATGATGATGATATCAATAATAGTAATAATGATAATAATGATAATGATAATAATGATAATGATAATGATACTAACAACAAATAATAGTAATAATTCAATTCAAGATTAATTGCAATGGGCCATGTCCATACAAATTTGGCGCTATTTTGAGAAATATGGAATCATTGTGGACATACAGAAGATCGACTAACATATTGTATGAAATGCATTACAGTATTGCTGTTGGTAAATAAATCAAAATCAAATCAAATCAAAATCAAAATCAAAGTTGGATCGGCGGTGTGTTCACACGTACCTGTGGTGCTAGCTTCTCCAGTTCATGAACCAGCATCCTGAACGAAGGTCTCTGGTTAGGATCATCCTGCCAGCAACTCTTCATTAACTCATACCTGCATGGGAGATACAGAGAAGAAGGGGAATGGAAAACATGAGGAGAGAGAGTGAGATATAGGGAGAGAGAGAGAGAGAGAGAGAGAGAGAGAGAGAGATAAGGAGAAAGAGAGAGAGAGAGAGAGAGAGAGGGGGAGAGAGACAGAAAGAGGGAGATAGAGAGAGAGAGAGAGAGGGGGGGGGGGGGGTGAGGGAGATGAATAGATAGATGGAGAGGGAGGGAGAGATAGCAATCAAAGCTTGACATTACTATACGTTTGATGGACCAAACTACTTTTCAGGGGCGGATGCAGGGTCCTTTAAATGGGGGAGGGGGTGGGGATAATCTCGAAGAAAGAAATCACTAGCAAGCAAGGGAACATTGGTTTTCGCATGTTACAGCATGTTAAGGTGCCTTTGAAGATATGAAATTGTGAATAGGCAGAAGAACATTATTTTCAAGGAATCATTTTTATATTCTGTGTATACCATATTATGTTTAAAATGGGGGCATGGAGGGGGGGGGGGGCGGCATAGGCCACCTTCAATCTGCCCCTGTGGATCCTGAATTGTCTATATACTTACGATTCATCTGGACACTGTGGCGGCTGTTCGAGACGGTGACCTGCCGGGATGCGGGCTTTCACGTCACGTGATGACATACCAGTGTAAGGCGTGGCACCTGTGTTTTATAGCAAGAGTGAATATATTTAATCAATATGATCATCAGCGTTTTAGAACCATTGTGTCTTGGATGTAGGAGATGATTAAGAAAGAGTACTACTCAATACCGCTATGATTTTAATTTTCATACATAACCAGTACCTTGATATGATAACGAGCAAAATACTAATATATAGATCAATCACATTTTTGGAGGGGAGCTGAAGTGACAAAAAACATAATATCCTATAAAATGCATATTATATTTTTGCTTGCCCGAAATTCGTTTGAACTAAGACATGAATATCGCATAAGTGTAATGCCTATAACCATGAGTGCAGCATTATTGACATGACTGAGGCACCATTTAAAGGACCATTAATATGGAATAGTATACCTCAGGAAGTTAAAAAATACAAAACTCTCAATATTTTTAAAATTAAATATAAACAATTTCTGTTAAATAAGTATAATAATCAGTATTAATAGCATGGGCAAATTTTGACACTTTTTTTAACTCTGAACGTGCATGATAGGAGGTTTTAATATGTTCTTTGTTTTTTGTTCTGTTCTTTTGTTCTCGTTTTCCTGTATGTGTGTTTTTAGGGGTAGGCTTTTATATAAGGAATCCCTCCTCTCTGCCTATCCCAAATGCTCTTATAAATTGCCATTGTATTTGTTATCACTTTCTTGTTTTATTTATAACTCCATTCTGTATTTGTATTTTTTAAATTTGTTTATGAAGAGTGTTGAATAAACTTTGAATTTGAATTTGAATATCCAAAGAATTGTGAATTTAGTTCGGAACATTAAATTATGCAGAATTGTCATCGGACGTGATGCCCAAGCTAGACCAGTTGTTGATGATGATGATGATGATGATGATGATATTGTTATTGTTGTTAACGTGTTCTTGTTGTTTCGAACATTTGGATAATCTTACCGAAACAGACCAGCTCCCAGAGTAGTATACCAAAGGACCAGACATCGTTAGCAGGGGTGTAAGAACCACCACCAAGCACCTCTGGCCCCATCCATCGTACCCCCATGCGACCCTGTAAAAATCATGATGAAATGAGGCGGTTAGGATTGTAATTAGGAACTTAATGAGTTAGAATTCTTAAATGAAATTAAAAACAGAAAGAGCATGCATCATAATTTGTCGATACGCATGGTTAAAATCTATTGAAATCCTTGATCTAGCAAGTTGTCACATTAAAGGAAAGCTTTAATAAGTATTGCAAGATAGGTGCATTTAATGATTAACACGTATAACTCTTGAAATATGTTATAAAGGATCAAGTAAAAACATATATCTCTAAAAGAATGATTGTAATAATCATTAGATAAACGTGTTACAACCTTTGACATATAGGATGATTTGGTTAGTTTCTTTGTCAACAAATTTGACGACACATTATCGTTTTAGATATTTAGTTAATAATATGACTTAAGAACAAATAGATACATTCCTAAATGGGTAGTGAAATAATGCATTTTAATCATTTACAAACCCAATTTTCTGACATGACCAAATTCTTTACAAAAAACTGTTTGTAGCAACTTCCAAAAGAGATTGTACCCACCTGTGTTATGATATCAGTCGGTATTCTGATTCGATAGCTGTTGGATACCTTTGCTCTCAGATAGTCGTTGAGAAGGATGTTTCGACTCGTAAGCTCACCATGCGCAACCTATCAAATATTTAATATATATTTTTATAAATTAAACAATGACTCGATCTCAATATGAAGAGCATACATTTGAATCATACACAGTTTCTTACACGAACTTGCTATGAGATTTCTAACAGAGTTACATTTTTCAATTTATGTTTGTTTGTTTGTTTGTTTGTTTGTTTGTGTGGTCGTTTATCATTTGTACATTTTAATACCTCATTACGTTTACCGGATGCGCAAAGCATGTAATAATATTTTACCAATAATAGCTTGAGAAAATAGATAAAGCAGGCATTCAGTCTCATTTTGATGGCAGCCTTTACTTTTGACTAGATGCCCGGCCCGGCTCTACATGCTACTTGCTACTAGCTGACGAGTGATGGCAGCAAAGCACTTTAATAATCTGTCATTATCCATTGTCATCAGGTTTGGTAGTCATTACGAAATGAAAATCAAGATATGTGGTGATTTAATTATCGATATTTGAAACATCTTTTTACACCATTATGTATACATACGCACTTGAAATTAGTCTCCTTACTCAATGACAGCTCAAACACTCAACCTAGCCCCCAGCCCCCAGCCCCCCCCCCCCCATAAAAAAACGAAGAGAAAAGCAAAGTTTTGCCTTAGTTTTAACAAAGAATAACTTTCCTCTACCCAATAAAAAAAGGTCTACCTGCATTTATTTATACGTCTTTACATAACAGCTTGACTATAAATATTATCTTACTTTCTGAGTCTGGAGAAACGTCATTCCCTTGGCCGTGTGGATGGCGAATCGGAGGAAGATTTCTGCTGGAGGGGGCTTGGCACCAGGGGTTCCCGGCCGGTTACGGCGGAGGAACGTCTGGAGAGGACCCTTCGAAGCGTACTCCAAGATCATGAAGAACGGATCTATGTTGAATTTGATATAAAAAATAATGAACAATTTGGAGGGGGGGGGGGGGGGGGGGGGGCAGGGGTTCGATATAAAGTAGGAAGATGATTTAATGCCATATATCACACGCAAGGTGTTATTTCCCTTTGATACGGAAATGGGAGGGGACCTCGCAAGATACGTCACAGAGTTGCCAATTTGTATTTGATTGATCACAACTTCGAAAAGTCATAACTTTCTTATTTTCAATCGGTTTTTGCTTAAACTTACACTGGCCCATTTCTCTCATTTATCTGCTTCTATTAAAGATGAAGTTGAGTTCTGGTCATGCGATTGCATTGTGAAAGATTGATCATCTAGCATATAAGAATTTGTGTGTATTGCAAGGTTCTGGAATCATCAAAATGATAAGCAATTTGGCTAAGTCTTGGGAAAGTTACAAACACTGTACACAAAAAGATGTATATGGGACTACACGAACACGTGGCGTAAAAATCCTACCCCCGAGTTTTATGATGTTACATGACATATTTAGAGTATGAAGGCATTTGAAGAGCCATGCTTTCCAGGGAACATGTCTTATCTGATGTTCTTCCACACTTGCATAATAAGAGTGATAACGCTCACAAATAATTTTTTACCTCTTCCCAGAACTCAACCTTCTCTTTAAATCCAACTTTATATCAGGGTGTAATTGTCCTTTAATCGATTAGCAGTGAACATACCTGATTTAGTGCAGCAGCCGACGAAAGCGATGACGTTAGGATGAGCTTTGAGTTTCTTCATCGTCTCAATCTCTTGAAGATAGGCAGCCTTGGAGGTGGGGGAAACGTTGCCTATTGTTTGAAGAGTACAAAGTAAACGTAAAAAACACGAAATTATGTTTTTTTGAATATTAGAACGATTTTAGACAGTGGCAATGGAGAGAGAGAGAGAGAGAGACGCTTTAAATTTATGTAAACAGATAGGATCAATATTATCTGAAATTACTGGCTTTTTTAACAGACCTCGATCTAAATAGAGGACTATACCATTTATTTATTTCGGAACCTATATCTAAAATGAATTTTCTTTAGGATATCTACTCCTACTTAAGGTAAGAAAATAAATGCGTAAATCTCTAGTCCAGAACGTCATCATTCTGATGAAAAGCAAGATATGTGGCGATACTATAGTTCTTTGGTTAAGAAGAAGACAATCCTTGGTATATTACATACAGCAACAAAGCGTAAAAGAAGGTGAACTAACGCCCTTCCGGCTCCCAATCAAATAAATTTTAACTCACGATTAAGAACTTTAATCAAGATAGATGTCGGCTCCTCGTCTTCCTTCTGGTCGGGCAACCAGACACCTGCCCGGTGGATGGAACCATAGGCACCCTCAGCTATCTCCTGCTCCAGCTCGATGTTGTCCTTTGGTAACTCGCCGTAATGCTTGTTGAATTGATTTAGATCGCTTCTCTGTAAACAAAACAAACAAAAACAAAAAAAAGAGTTGGAGTTATGACATTATTGACTGTGCAAAACATTGCAAAATGAAAATAAAGACTTATTGCTTTTCGGTAACATGATGCTTTTCAATTGCTTTTAGCATGTAAACATATCTCCGATTCCCGATACGGTACTAATGTCCTTTGGCAAGGCATTAATCTTCATTTGCCACACTCGACCCAGGTGAGGTACATGGGTACCTGGCAGGAATTAATTCCTTGAAATGCTGGAGCGCTGTGATGGCAGCTAGGCTAAAGGTGGGGGTAATAATTAATGCGTCTCGGAATAGATTTTCTAGATAACCGGCGCTGTAGAAATGCCTATAATTATTATTAGGTACTAGTATTATTAATGTTCTTATAATTGTGATGATAGGAACAGATTTCTGTATCAAACTGTTGAGAAAATGCCCCATTAAAAAAACACTTCCCCCCCCCCCCTCCATTGTATACGAAATCCTTGATACACCCCTGCATAAACTAACCTCTCTCGTCAAGCCCATAACGTTGAGAGAAGCACGTCTTTGTTTCTTCGGCACACCAGTCTGGCCATAGGTGGCGCCCATGGCTTCACGGATCATACTGTCGTAGCTCCTGCTCTTGCTGATGCCGGTAGGGGGCGCTATCTTTGGTCCCATGGCTTGCTGGAGGGTCATGCTGCCGCCTACAAAAAAGAAGAGAATAAGAAAGGACCAACATTAGAATTATCAAAATGATGCTTAATATGACCTTCGAAGATTAGTGTCTGCATGCGATTACAACAACATTGTCTATAACTTAATATTGAACCTGTCCAAATACATGTATGACAAAGAGGTATTACGTAATTCGAACATGATTTTCATGGAAAATAAAGTATTAGTATTGGAATTGCCCTTGAGATCACTTTTTCATAGGCAAACAAATCACGCTTATAGCGATAAAAACTGTTCCTGACGGGGAAAAAAAAAAAATATTTCGACTGAGTGTTTTTTTTTTCTCGATATCATAATCATTTCCATCATGTCCATATGCGACAAAAAATTATTTATTCTGTTGGACACATCAAAGAGATTAAATTTTGCTAAAATTGATTTGAAGAATGATAACGTCATCTTACCTGTAGTCCAGCCTGCTTTCACGGGTGGAGCCTGTA
Organism: Strongylocentrotus droebachiensis; assembly: GCA_035222895.1. NCBI lineage: Eukaryota > Metazoa > Echinodermata > Echinoidea > Camarodonta > Strongylocentrotidae > Strongylocentrotus > Strongylocentrotus droebachiensis. The sequence goes on along the minus strand of JAVYIG010001321.1, from coordinate 15,100 downwards.
TCGATGATGTAAATCCGGCTCCGCCTGCGCCTCGCGGAGAAATCTGTTTCCCGCCAGTCGCTTGTTCCATCGTCATACCGCCCCGTTGAGGCGTGCGCGGTAAGACTGCCCCTTTTAAGCCAGTCTCCTGTTCAATCGTAACACTTCCCTGTGGAGAAGAGCGCGGGCGAGCTGCGGTTTTCCCGCCAGGTGCATGTTTCATTGTAATTCCTTCACGTGATGAAGAGCGCGGTCGAGCGGCGGTTTTGCCGCCGGTTGCCTGCTGCATAGTCATACCTCCACGCTGTTGCTGTTGTTGTTGTTGTTGGGCGGGTTGTTGGGCTGTTTGCTGCGCTGGTTGTGGCTTGCCAGATGGTTTGCCATTGAAGGCATCGTGTAAGGATATACCACCGGCAGACTGTTCGTTGCCTTGTTTTGGAGCACCCTGTAGCATAATCAAAGGAGATAATATTTGAGCAAAAGCACTTTAAAAAATTCTCAGATTTGAGTAATCTTGAAGGTATTGTAAAATACAGCTCCTATGAACACTAAAACAGAAATGTCTTGCTTATTCGGCTTGTTCAGGTAAATCATCGAAACTATAGCAATCTGATGAAGCAAAATACCCACAACCATTAAAGCCACACTGTCCTACTTGTAGCTATTTGCTCCCTCTATATAGAAATCTTCCCCAATCGGTGCCTGTTGGTGCCTGTTGGTCCCTCATGATCCTCTATTTCTTATGTTATTTGAGAGCTAAGTTGATGACATAGCCACCTGTCAGTGACCTCGCTGTGTGGTCTAATCCCTCCTAGCCACACTAGTGTTGATAAGCTTTAAGCTTCCGATTATAGGCTATGAATACAGACATTGACTACCATTAATACTAACATTCAAACTTCTAACTTTAATTATAATTATCCGAATTATATTTCTCACCTTTCCGCTGGTTGCCTGTTGCATGGTCATCCCGCCCATAGCCTGTGGTCTCTGCGGCTGTTGGCTTGTAGGAGCGGCTTGGTGGGCTCCTTTACCGCCCAAAGCCTGCTGGAGATTCATCCCACCATCTGCACCGTGTGGTCTATTCGCTGCTCCCAGTCCCTTGCCTGGCATCGCGTGTTGTGCATTGCCTCCACGGGGAGCGGCGACCGGTGCGCCCGGTTGGTTGGCGGACTTGCCGTTCATGGCATGTCCGAGGCTCATCCCGACATTGCTTGGCGTTGCTGAAAGGAAAACATGATTTAAATCCATTTATTATGTTTGTTCGAAACTTGAATATAAGAATAAGGAAACAAACACTTGTACATGAAACATAAATGTATTATAATGCTACAGTTTTATTTTGTATTTGTCAAATTTACATGTAGGATTTATAATAAAGATTTCAAAACGATTTAGTTTTTCTTCGGAGGATAATGTTGTTATGTTGCTAACCAATAACTATGCATAAGCAAATGGTAAACAAATATGTTACAACATAGTTTTAGTTTGTATTTCACAAGTTTGTTACATACGTTGCAATGGTAGGGACGATTTCGAAACGTAAATATAGACTTGAAGACAATAGTACCAATGGTGATGAGGAGGAGAAAGAGAAGAAGAAGTAGGATAGGGGGAAGAATTAAGGTAAAAATAGAATTTACTTACTCTCTTGTTTGTTGTTCCCTGGTGGTGGTGCGATGGTATTACCTGAAATAAAAATATAATGTAAAACATGATAATGATTGAACCTTTATTACTTCATTTACTTTTTTTCCTCAAAATACAGGGAGTCATTTTTAAAGTTGTTGTATGGATTATTCTGTTGGAGGACACATCACGATGTGATAGAATAAATCGTTTCTCCAACATTCTGGAAGATTGTTTAAAATGGATGAATGTCTAGTGAGTAATTGTCTAGTAATAGTAGTTGGGTAGCTCAATAGTTGTTTGCCTGTTTGGAGGAGCTCTAGACCAAGTTATTACTATTTCGTTTATTATTTTTCTTGTTACACTAAAGTGTCAGAGATGTGGATGCCTTAGAGTGAGTTGTCTGGAGTGGGTTAGTATCACGGTGTTAGTTGTCAGAATGATAGCTGTTCCATGGCTGTAGCCGGGCCATTTAAAATTAGCGACTACGACCTATTTTCCGAAAGTTAGTTGAACCTTTGTCAATGTTTGACTCACTCCCCCCCCCCCCCCCCCAAAAAAAAAAAAAACAAAAACAAAAACAAAAAAAAACAAATGGATGTCGGATTTTCAAGTTTCTGACAAAAAATTACAATTGCCGACAGCCTGCAAAATTATCGAATTTTAGCACAGAAAAGCTTAATAGGGTACCCCCCCCCCCCACCTCCACCGTTTGGAGACGCCCCTATGCTACCAGGTGGCTACTCGCCTTGCATGACGTCTGTAAGTGGAGCCCCCAGGATATCAGTCAGACCGGTGAAGCCAGGGACGATGCCTCCCGTCACCCCTCCGGTGGTCTGGGATACTTGGTGGCCTGCCATCTCCTTCAACTGAGCATCCAACTGCGAAAGAAATAAAAAGAAAATCTGTATGAGTTTTTGCTTTTTTTGGTTAAACATCTCAAAGTATCAATATATTAGACTGGTACCCATGAACCGAATTGTACAATGAACAGCATTAGTACCCGTGAGTTGGCTGAGTCAGTAGAGCGTCCGCCTCACAACCGGGAGGTCGTGGGTTCGAACCCCGGCCGCGTCATACAAAAAGACGTTAAAAGACGGGAGTTGCTGCTACCTTGTTTGGCATTCAACAATAAGGGATAGAGCAACGTCGATCTGGCGCTGCTCAGTGGCTGCCGGGCTCACGATCAATTGGGCAAAAAGAATTTCCAGTTTCGGTTTAATAAAATTTGGAGGGGACTTAAAAGATTATTATTATTATTACCATAATGGTCAGTATGTCACCGGCATGCCAATTCTCGTTTTTATAAAGGGGTGCGGCGATTAATGGAGGGGATTCTTTTCCATCCATTTCATCTTTTAACATTCTTATTCTCATTTTCGCTTGTTTCAAGCTTTTAGCAAGCAAGAAAATGATATAATTTCATATGAGAGCTAGGTAAAGTATAAGAACTATGTAAATACGACTAACATTTGCTATCTAAAATAGTTGCATACATTCATGAGTTAGCACGTCTTGTTTACTTCTTGACATTGTTATGAAAAATAAAGATAAACAAATATGAAGGAGAGAAAAAAATCGTGTAATTCTAACCTGCATGAGTTGCTGCATCATATCCGGCGTCGCAACGCGGGCCTCGTCGGTGGCGTCTTGGGCGAGTTCGAAAGGTTCTTCGTGCTGCTCGATGACGGCCGACACACGATGTAAGTTACCGTGCGACGGTCTCCTCTTCTTCCTCCTCCTCATCCTGCTCTTCCTCTGCTCGCCGGGCAAGGCTTGTTGGGTCTCCTCGCCGTCGATCTGGACGATGATGTCGGATGGTGATCGTGAAAGAAGAAAATGAAAAACGGTTTAATTAAAAGCTTTATAAACAGAGTTTGAAGCAAAATAGAGTGAGCAGAAAGGAATATAATACAAATGTTTAATTGGAAAAGGAGATCATTCTAATGAATTTGCTCTTTTCCATAGAATTACTGAGTTATAGTTATTATTGAACAAACACAATGTATCAATTGAAGAAGAAATCTTAAACGTGAATATTCTATATTTAATTATATTATTTCCTTCATACAAATACAGAATAATGATAATATTTTATCCTCACAACATTAATTGCAAGGTTTACAACATGACGAAATGAAAGTGAGTAATTATTTTCCAGTTGGTGACACTGACAAAATGAATGAATTAATGAATAAAATAATAACCGAACTCGTTAATGAGTGAATAAATGAACGAAATATACAAAACATAGAAATAATGAATAATGGAATATAGAATGAATGAATAAATGAATGAAATACAGAATGAATGAATGAAGAAAAAAAATGAATAAGAACAAAATTCTAACCTTGATGAGAGTGTCCTCTGGGGTTTCCCACGATGTCGCGTCTGGTTGCCAGGCCGGAGCACGAGGGCTCAAATCTGGTCCTGCTTCGAGGGCAGATCCAGGCCTATCTCCAGCTGATCCAGATCTCTCCAAAGCCGATCCAGGTCTATCCGTTGCTGTGGCAGGTCTAAGATCAACAGTGGACCCAGACTTGGACCGCATACTGCCAGAGCGGGAGCGGAGGCTACCAGAGCGAGACAGGCTTCCAGCCAAGCTAGCGCTATCTGGTCTCGTCTTCCAGTATTCATCAAGCTAGAGAACGATAGCAAAGAAGAAAATGTTTGGGTATCTTTAACAATTCTTCATGGCCGTGTAGCAGTAGACATGTTTAGTCATAACTTAATTTAAGATAAAACATTTCTGTATAATAAAAGTATAGCAAAAGGTTAAGGGAAATTTCTATTTAATTTGTAGTAAAAACATATAAATACATATACTTTTTATATCATCTGAAGATCAACCAATAATATTTTTATAATCACAGATATTAAAACTAATTCCGTGGAGTTTCATAACATAGACACTCTTGTATTTTATCCCATTTTTTGGCACCTGCCAATTTTATTTCTTTAATATTGTCTTCTCCTTCTCTTCTTTTTCTATTTACTTTTCCCCCTCCTCAAGGTCATTTCTTTCACATTATTCTGCGTCCTCATGATTGTTTGTAATAATTATGAATATTAATTGATTCTTCCCTTTCTTTTTCCATTCCTTTTGAGAGTCTCCTTCATACCATTTCCATTATCGTATAATCGTGCACACTTTCACATTTCGGACTTAATTGCTACCAAATATGTTCTTCAACGTTCCTGATTGTATCCCATTTTTGGATTTCCTCTCCAAAAATATTCCGCTCCTTGAAGTTCTTCATTTTCACGAATCGCTATGAATAATCTTCCTATTCTCTCTATCGTTATCTACCCATTCTTGGGGAAAACTGCTTAAATCTTTCAATATTTATGTTTCTGGTTTCAGCAGCGGCGGTATTAAAGGCCCGTCCGTTTGGATAGGAGGGATTAGACCACACATGGTGGTCACTGACAGGTGGCTATCTCATCAGCTCAGCACTCAAATTAACATAAGAAAAAGAGGATCATGGGGGACCAATGGTCACCGATTAGGCATTGTTTTTCTATATAGAGGGAGCAAATAACTGCAAGTATTACAGTGGGGCTTTAAATCACTCACCAATCCAAAGTCCTCTTCACCATCCAATAGTCCCTCGGTTTCGTCCAAATTCCCGTTCTTTTTCAGCTTCGCTTTAAGTTGTTGTCGACGAAGTTTCTCCGCCGCACTTTTCTTCCCCTCCTGAAGGGACGTTAACAAAAAAAATGAATTGAAATACTCAAAGAACTGAAGATTATTTACTCCATTTAAAAATGGTTTGCCAAATATTCTGGGACAGCTACTATCCGGACGACTATCACTGAAACACGGAAGTAATTCAGACAACTAATAGTACTCTATGAATTACACGTCAAGCAAACTACATTACAGAGTGTAATCTTAAATCATCACAATTTTGTTCTAATCTATTATAAGTTGTGTATACTCTATATTAGAAAATAATAAAAGTATATACATGGTATATATACATGTAAATATATAAAAACGGAAAATCATGTACTTAATCTGTATTTAAAATTGCATTAAAAAAAATACAGGTTATCAAGTCAGAGAGAGAGAGAGAGAGAGGGGGGGGGGGGGGGGGGGGGCGGGGGGGCGGATCGAGTAGCGGCAGGGTCTAGATCAAATCCCATACGAATAGGTGCATAGAACATGTAATACTCCACAGCGACTCGATTCATACCGACCAGCTATTGGCCATTTTGGGTTATGCAATTTTCAGTTCGGTATGTTGTCGGTCTGCTGTCGGTCTCGTCGGTATGAATGAGGTTTAGTGAGGTATCATACACAATGTAACTTAAGTAGAATCTTTCCCTCGTTTTATACAATCAATTGAAGAGCGCCCTCTTACCGGAATGATGCTCATTTCTGCAGCATCCTTGTACAGCTTATCCTTCTCACGTTCATCCTAAATTTTAAAAGGGAAAAATGGATCAGAAAATCAGCAAAATATAGATAAAGTCAGACATTAGAAGACAAACAAAAAAAGTAATTCCTAGTATAACGTGATAAGATTACGAAGATTTAAAGCTATATATTCCGGTCAAAAGTAATTTCTTCTAAATGTCTCCGTCAACATTTTTAATGGAAAATCATATAAACTGGCCATCATGCTTAACCAATGCGATTGGGCCGAGGTCAATTTGCCCTCGATACATCAAAAAGAACCCCATTGATGAAAGGTAAAGCATAAGAACCACTTAAAAATGTAATATATTTAGCACTGTAAGTTTACTATTTTGATGTAAACTATATCTTAACCACTGCACTAGAAAATGACTCGTACAATATTATCAAATAACTATGAGTGTTACGACGGATGTAGTTTATTTTCATATAACATATGGTATTTGAACTCAAGGTATTTTAAATATATTTACATGGGAGAAGTAAATATGAATAACTATAATTTTGCTAACAGGATAGAGATTGAAAATCATGTAGGAGTGTAGGCTATATTGTTAATTACCCCTTTTCTACTAATCACATCACAGCATTTATTGTTTATATATTTGCTGGATATAATAGTCACAATACGTTTAATGTATTATCAAATTAAATCAAGTCTAATCAAATCAAGTTAATAATAATAATAATAAGATATTTGTATACCGCAAATTGAAAATTGCCTCTAAGCGCTTTTGAAAAAAAAATAGTTGATAAGTAAAGGAAACAGAATTTGCATTACACATAACATCAATTCAATTAACGTTACAACTTTGCAAATTAAAATAATAAATGTATATAATTACAAATCACTTACAAACAAAATACAAGTAGTTCATAATTACTAGTATCCTACGTTATTCTACAGAAAATATAAAAAGGCAAAAGGTCAAAAGGGCTATTTCAGGAACAAGCATTGTTTAAATGTATTTAAAGAACTAGCATTGCGAATTTGCGAAGGAAAAAAAAATCGACTTACAAGCATCTTTCGTCTCTTGATCTTGAGCTGTTTCTGTCTGAAACATAGACCAACGATGAGGGAGAAAGTGAAGAAACCCAGTATACCAAACACGATGGAGAGGATGAGCATCCAGTTGATGTTGTAGTTCTTGGCTTTGACATGTCTAACGTAATCAGGAGGCACTGTGGTGACAAGGAGGATAGTAATGATGATGATGATGATAAATAATAATATAAGTCACAATTGTATAGTTCGGACGTGATCTAAGTGCTTAATGCTACGTTTCTAATGGTCCAGATTCTGTCCGTTTTTACATGCCGGTATATAATTATTATTCTTCAATCTTCAACGTCCTCCTCCCTTACATGCACGCATCCTAAACAGATCCCCAGCAACAGTCCAGACAGTGGATTACGTTTCGAAGCGCTCTACGTTGTTGTTATTATTATTACCCCGGTCATAAGTTGCTAATACATACATGATAGTGCACGTGCTCCGCTCCCTGGGGAGTATTCCGGCTGGGCGCCATTTTTAAAAGCTCACACAAGTCATGCCAATCCAACAACATTAATGTTCGCATCCTTCCAGGTACCCTTTGAGCACCAGGTTAGAGAGATGGATTGATGTCTTGCCAACGGAGATTAGTGCCGCGGCGGGACTCGAACCGCGAATCATGGATGCATGTGGTCCATGGTCCGGTGACGTTTCCACTAGACCACGACACTATACCTCTAAATAATGGCAGGTCCACGTATTTTGTCCTATACGTTTCCGCCACCATCAATGTTTGTCATGTGATTTTAGCAAGTTCACATCCCTACGTCATCATACATTCATTTTAATTAATTATATTCATGTATCATTGTTTTATTCATATTTTCACACCGCGGCGATGTCACGAATGTGTTGCCGAATTATGAAGATATTTACATACTGAAAAATATACATCAACATGATCAAATACGCGAAATACATTGAAATACCAATTTGTATCGTAAACAAGTATACTATAACGAGGAAGAAGCACCAAACTCTAAATATATATTACTAGCAGCCTTTTCACACACAGCTAAAATTCTATAAACATGATTAGTATAAACGTGTTTGAAACGTGTTTAAACTAATCACGAGCCTTTCACACACAGAAATTTCGGTGCCGATCGTTAATCGTTTCGTGATTAACTACTGCTCGTAAAATGCGCAGTAGTGCCATTGCGCATTGAAGGTCAGCGCACGCTCCATCCAGTTTAAACACGTCTGAAACACGTTTTAAACACGAAAAACCTTTCACACACAAAATGTCAAGCTCTCTAGATACGAACTTCGTATCTGCAGCCTGCTTTTAGGGGCGTATGGATCGCGACTTCGTATCTATCCCAACATCGTATAAACGATGTTCACACTGGGAATTTTTTTTCTATAAACATGTTTAAAACTGTTGAGTGATTCTAATCATCTCTGGAAACGATGAATTTTAGCTGTGTGTGAAAAGGCTGATAGTCTTATATAGATATAGACTCAGATCAGACAAGGGTGATACAAAAAATTAAAATACATTTATATATATATATACAACATGATCAAGCCTATCCAAACTTCAATATCTGCCATCTTATGTTAATTTGAAGTGATATTTTAAAATACACTGAACTATAGTGATGTTGAATTTTTTTCATATGAAATGTATGTAATGTACCTTCAATTATACTATGTTATTATCAATCTTTGTTGAATGTTTATCAAATATTTATTTGTAACACCTGTGAATGATATAAATACAAATATTTATACAAAATAAAACAAATCTTACCGGGACATGGGTGGGAGAAGCACGACTTCTCATCGTAGTCGGGATCAATAGCTGGACAGTCCTTGCCTCCATTGCGTGGATGAGGGTTGCTGCAGTGTCGTCGTCGATGTGATATACCGCCTCGATCACAGGTCTTACTGCACGACGACCACGGAGCCCAGTCCGACCACGCACCTGAATGGAAACAGATAAGAATAACCGTTCTTTTTACAATTCAGTTCAGTTTAGTTTATTCATTCCATTTCTAAAATACACAAACAGTTATAAATGACAAACAAACATACTATAATTCTACATTAGAAAGATAATATATATTTTAGAATATCAGCCTATGTTACACTGTAAGAAAATAACGAAACGGGCGAAATAAAGATAAAGCCTAAAATCGGCCTTGTGGAACAAATCACATTTGATAACTGTGGTTTGGAGGCCATACTAAATAGCCATTCTGTAGATCTGTAGAGGTGTCGTGGTCGAGTGGATATGTCATCGGACTGTGAATCACAAGGTCCGCGGTTCGAGTCCCGCCGCGGCACTAATGTCCATTAATCTACATTTGCCACACTCGACCCTGGTGAGGCAAATGGGTACCTGGTAGGATTATTCCTTGAAATGTGCGCTGGTAACGGCTGCTGGAGCTAAAGCTAGGGTAATAGTAATGTTGCCAAAGCTCTTTGGAAGCGCATATAGGGACGCTATAAAATATGTTATATGCGCTATACAAGAACTGAATATTATTATTGTTATATACAATATTTCTATTTGAAAAAAGAAAGGTACAAGAACAAAGATTTAAAAAAAAAAAAAATACTGAGGATATCTTAGGATGTGAGAAATATAACATTAATCTATCTTATCAAGAGGAAGAGAGTTGCTGGTTAAATATATTTCAGAGTACAATATTGTTTTAACTTCCTTTTAAAAAGGGGGAAAGAAATGACTGCGTGAACAAGTATATTTGGGTTTTTGAATGCTAGACTGTTAGCAAACTACAACGAACATACGTAATAATAATAGTAATTAACCGTTCTTGTATAGCGCATAACACAAGCGCTCTAGAGAAAAACACAACAGAATACAAAGACAAGATGTACTGGGTAACAGACAAAATGGATGAATTACATGTTAAATAAGTGCGACTTTAAAGCAATCTTAAACTTAACAATGGAGTCAATGTTTTTTTAGATGTTCCGGGAGATTATTCCATAAAGTTGAGGCAGTGTGAGCGAAGCTGCGTTCACCATATGACCTGGTCATCACTGGTGGAATAACAAACATTTTTTTCTTATTAGAACGAAGATTTCTAGAAGGTGTGTACAATGTTAACAGCTCTATCAAATAAGGAGGCGCAAAATCATAAAAACATTCATAAGCTAACAACAATATTTTGAATAAAATGCGAGAGTGAATGGGTAGCCAGTGTAAGTCTCTTAAAATAAGAGACACAGATTCATGTTTCCTAATACCACGATAAATAAGACGAGTTGCTGAGTTCTGCACAACCTGCATCTTCTGCACTTGAAGAGCCGAAATCCCAAAAAGGTATGTATGTAAAGATGTTCTCGCTACTTTCCAGAAGTGAAAAGAGTTGTTGTTGTGTGTATATGAGAATTAAAAAACAATATTTATATCAAAGAGTTCAAGAATATTTTTGGTAAGATGTTTTTTTCAAGTAGGTAAATCCAATTATTGCACGCTGATATTGAAAAAGATGGAAATATTTAAAGTATTCATTTCATGCGAAGGAGCTAGGAGCAGAAGGCGAACGATGATAACTGCCAGTGCATACATAATATTGTTCTGTTTTGCAATTTGAACTTGACGTCTAATCTCGTTTTTCTACATCTACCCCATATACAGTTTATCTTTCATGATCGCGTGCGTTTTTTTCCTTGTTTTACAATTGGTTTCCTCTATGAAGATAAGTGCTGCTCAAACAACTAAAGCAGACGATTCGATGTACCGTTTTCGACTCCTAATAAGCGCTATTTATCTGAATTCAGTTTCCCCCTCACGCGCGAAGCGCGGAAGCCTTGACGTTTCCTTGAATAATTAGAGGAAGCAGACGATTGGGTGTACTGTTCCCGACGCTTAATCCTTGTCTGAATTCAGTTTCCCCCTTCCTGCGCGAAGCGCGAAAAGCTTAGACGTTTGATTTAATTATTATAGAAAGAAGACGATTCGTTGTACCGTTTTCGACTCTTATTAAGCCCTATTTATGTGAATTTAATTCAATTAATTCAATATAAACAACAAATGAATTCATTCATAGACCTACACAAACATCACATGCATTGCAGCCCTTAAATATCATCCCCTCGTCCCTTAAGTTTTTTTAAACAATCACATTTTTTTCTTCTTCTTCTTCCTTTTTTTTCCTCTCTTTTTTTTGGTAATATCAGGGGGGGGGATGTTTGTACAGGCCACCCCCCCCCCTACTTCAAGCCAGGGGGGGGGGGTGCAGCCCCCCCCCCCCCCCCATTCCCCCCCCCCCGGATTTACCCCCTGCTTTTTAGCCATGTTTTTTAGTGGATCCCTCCATTTTCACTTGACATATTACTATACAGCAATATTTTAATTTTTATTCTTGATTTAGATTGTATGATATGATTATCTTTTATATAACTCTCATACAAATGACAACCAAAAGCGAAATATGTGTGCACAGGCGCTGTCGTAAATAAACACCATGAACTGCACACATATGGTTTTCGGTATCGCGGGCAAGTCGCCATTGCTTACTGTGGTTTGGAGGCCATACTAAATAACAAATACAATATATCCATTTGAAATAAGAAAGGTACAACAAACAAGATTATTACATAAAGAAACAAGTAAAATACATAGGATATCTACGGATGGTTGGATGAGAAAAATAAAACATTAATCTATCTCATCTAGAGGAAGATATTTGCTGGTTAAATATATTTTTAAATGAAATATTGTTTTAACAAGAGAACTGACTGCGTGAACAAACATAATTTGGGTTTTGAGTTCCAGACTGTTGGGAAACTACAACGAACAGACCTCTGTAAAGAGTTTTTCGCCCTCGTCACATCCTGCATGCACCTGCCATGGCAATTTTTTCACACGCTCACTCAGTAAAAAAAGAGAAGAAAAAAAAATCACGTCATTCCATTGTTGGCGATATAGATATAGATTTAAAATTAGTTGTGATAATATCCAGAAGCACTGCTGGTGTAGTGGTAACACACAGGTTTTATAATCCTGGAACCCTGGTTCGAGTCCGGGGCAGTGTAAATGATGTTGTGTTCTGAGAGAGAGCAGTCGGTAAGGTAGAAAGCCCGAGTAAGCGAATCCTGTTAATCGCACCACATAGCATCTTGCACTTTTCTTTCTTTTCCTATTGACGGGGTTCCTTTATTAATCATCATTATAATCATTTTTGATTGACTTGCTATATAAATATTCAATCAATTAGTCCCGTAGATATTACATGCAAAGTTGACAAAGCGCCTTGGCATAGTCGCAATTTCAACGTTGTTATTCCTGGCTCAATTTTGCTGATTGAGGTGTCATATATGAAAGAACAGAAAATGAACTTTCTAGAAATATGATTTTCTTTTTGAAATTCAGATACCGTTCGCCAAATTACTTTTTGGTTTCTTCTCTTCAAATTGCTTTTAATTACTCATGCGTGAAATATTCATCATATGAGTTGCGTCACATTAAAGAGGAGTATCTATGCTTTACAAATATGTGTCATTTATTAATCATAATTTTGATTAAGTTAGGATAAAAAAATTGATAATTCTCGGTTTCCTTTTATTCTGGGAGGCACTGTTTATATATATATATATATACCCATATATATATATATATATATTTTTTTTTTTTTGGGGGGGGGGGTTTTGGGGGTAAAATATAGGTGGTATACATGAACCTCCCCAGCCCCACAATAGCTTCATTAATTGTCCTCGCCTACATCTCTGCAACTACTAACCTTTCATCATTATTCCGGACAACTTCTTTTTTTTTCAAGATAATCACCGCTTAAGTTGGATAACTACCTCATAGACATTACTCGAAATTGTTGATCGTGTAAAATGAGATTGCTAGGTTTTTTTCGATTAAAAAAACAACAACATTCGTCCAACTCACCATTTTGTACACATTTAAAGCCGGTGCAGATCCCATACTGCCTCCCTGGACGACCCTACACAGTCTGCCCCTCCTCTCAGGGGCGGAGGGTTGCTGCAGGTCCGGCGCTTATTCCCTCTGCAAGTCTCATCACATGTAATGACGCTCCATTCACTCCACTGTCCGTTGACTGTGGAAAGATTATCAAGATTTTACAAAAAGATTTATATTTTTAATTTTAATGTCATTTCAATTACATTTTTTTTTAAATCCTGTAGTTACATACGTTTCATCTTTTTATTTTATTTTCTGTCAAAATATATCAGACAAGAGTACGAAGAACATCTGAGGCGTAACAACAAAAGGAAACGAAAAAAAAATCAATAAACAAACATAAGCCTACAAGAGAAGATTGCCATACTTTTCAGGTGTCATTTGGGCCTTAACATAGGAGGGGGAGGGAATGGCCTTTTGTACGATCATTAATTCGCGGCCGCCCCTTCCTTAAATAGGCCCCTGAAATCAGTGACTCGTATTTATTATCATAACACATCCTCTTCAGCAAATATGTAAAGTATTCGTTATGAGACCTCTTCGTTGTTATCCCATTAATGTGTAGTTTGTATTTATTGAAAAAAGTTCATTTATTTTCTTTACAGAGTTCATGTTTTGTGCATAGTTTCTAGAGAGAGAGAGAGAGATGAGAGAGGGAAGGGAAGATAAAGAGAGGGAGGATAGAGATAGAAAGAGAGAGAGAGATAGAGAGAGAGAGAGAGAGAGAGATGAGAGAGAGAACGGAATAGAAAGAGAGAGAAAAAGAGAGAGATAGAGAGAGAGAGAGAGAGAGACAGAGAACGGAATAGAAAGAGAGGGAGATAGAGGGAGAGAGAGAGAGAGAGAGAGAGAACGGAATAGAAAGAGAGGGAGATAGAGAGATAGAGAGAGAGAGAACGGAATAGAAAGAGAGAGAGAGAGATATATATAGAAAGAGAGGTGGATATATATATATATATATATATATAGAGAGAGAGAGAGAGAGAGAGAGAGAGAGAGAGAGAGAGAGAGAGAATAAAGATTTTCTAAGTTAGGAACCCAATATGGGGAAGACACATATCTCGCCCTCTGTACAGGAATACAAAGGCTATTGATTTAAACCTACTCCAGTTTTTTCTGGGAGGTAGTTTTTATTGATTTGTTCCCACTCTTGTATTCTCTTGTTCTGTAGTAGCACCCCTAGTTTCTATAGGTGGTGGAGAAAAATCAATTATTGTCACCGACAATGCACAACGTTCAGATGCTTGTATTTTCTTTTTATCGTTTAATCTTAAATATTGATTAATTAAAATAAGCTAAAGATGGCGACACAAGTAATATTTTAGGGTGCACAATTAAGAATGGATACTGATAGGAGATTGCTCATAAATCATAAATGTCGTTCATGATAGACTTTATTCTTACAATCTCCCTAATATATTATTAGAGTATATGTACCAGCACATCACACATTACGAAAAAGAACTGAGCCCATTTTTTCTTTCATACAGCAATTTCAAAGAATTTATCTGCGTTAGCATGGAAATGTTTAATTATTTTGGTCTTTTCTTTAGCCAATTAACGTTTACCATCTTGATCCATCCGTTTCAGTTTGATATAGTCTTCATTTATTAATTCTTTTCTTCAAAACAATATTTAGACAAATTAAAATTTCACTCTTACCTGGGCAATCCAGAACGCTACAGTAGGAGACATCGACCTCGCTATCGGGGCAGTCATTGCCCCCATCCTTAGGGGCGGGGTTCGTACAGGTCCGATAACGAGTCTTCTGGCAGTCAGTGTTACAAAGGGAGAAAGAACCATAGGCACTCCAACCGCCATGAGCTGAATAAGAAAGATAGAGAGAGAGAGAGAGAGAGAGAGAGAGAGAGAGAGAGAGAGAGGGGGAGGGGGGGGGGGGAGCATAAATTATAAACATGTTGAATGTACATTTATGCATAAAGTTGTTCTCATTTCTCTATGTATCTCATTCTAATTTTATCCCTCTGCGCCTCAGAATAGTTTACTAATACTAGATCGATGGCGCATAACAAAATTTGTTAATTTTGTTAAATTTAATGCTGTATTTATTATTATCAAGTACATGACTGATTATAAATATTGA
>JAVYIG010001320.1:288415-353814 GCA_035222895.1 Strongylocentrotus droebachiensis | reverse complement strand
GTGACAATGGTAGGGTCGCCAATTTGCGTGGGGTCCAGGGTGCGGAGCCCAAAGAAGCCCAGGGGTTTTGGGCGATAAATTATTGTAAGATGAGCATGCTTTTATGCCCCAGTTGTGACACTGGCAGGTCACGAATTGGCGTGGGGTCCAGGACCGGAACCCCCGGAAGTTCAGGGGTTTAGGGCAATAAAATAACTGTCAGATGAGCATTATTTTATACCTGAGTTGTGACACTGGCAGGTCACGAATTGTAGTTGGGTCCGGGGGCGAAGCCCCAGAAGCTCAGGGGTTTTATACGTTAAATTATCGTCAGATGAGCATATTTTAAACCTTTTTTTGTGACACTGGCAGGTCACAAATTGGCATGGGGTCCGGGGGCGAAGCCCCCAGAAGATCAGTGGTTTGATACGTCAAATTATCGTCAGATAAGCATATTTTAAACCTTATTTGTTACACTGGTAGGTCACGAATTGGCGTTGGGTCCAGGGGGAGGAGCCCCCGGAAGTTCAGAGGGTTTTGGGCAATAAATAACTGTCGGATGAGCATGATTTTATACCTTATTTGGTGACACTGGTAGGTCGCGAATTGATGTGGGGTCCAGGGGAAGAGCCGCGGAAGTTCAGGGGTTTTTGGCGATAAATTATTGTAAGATGAGCATGCTTTTATGCCCCAGTTGTGACAGTGGCATGTCACGAATTGGCGTGGGGTCCAGGGGCGGAGCCCCCGGAATTTTAGGGGTTTTGGGCAATAAATAACTGTCAGATGAGCATGCTTTTATACCTTATTTGGTGACACTGGTAGGTCGCGAATTAGCGTGGGGGTCCAGGGGGGGGGGGGGAGCCCCAGGAAGTTCAGGGGTTATGGACAATAAATTATTGTCCGATGAGCATGCTTTTATGCCCCAGTTGTGACACTGGCAGGTCACGAATTGGCGTGGGGTCCAGGGCAGAGCCCCCGGAAGTTCAGGGGTTTTGGGCAATAAATAACTGTCAGATGAGCATTATTTTATACCTGAGTTGTGACACTGGCAGGTCACGAATTGTAGTTGGGTCCGGGGGCGAAGCCCCCAGAAGCTCAGGCGTTTTATACGTTAAATTATTGTCAGATGAGCATATTTTAAACCTTTTTTTGTAACACTGGCAGGTCACAAATTGGCATGGGGTCCGGAGGCGAAGCCCCCAGAAGATCAGTGGTTTTATACGTCAAATTATCGTCAGATGAGCATGATTTTATACCTTAGTTGTGACACTGGCAGGTCACGAATGGCGTTGGGTCCAGGAAAAGGAGCCCCCGGAAGTTCAGAGGGTTTTGGGCAATAAATAACTGTCAGATGAGCATGCTTTTATACCTTATTTGGTGACACTGGTAGGTCGCGAATTGATGTGGGGTCCAGGGGAAGAGCCCCGGAAGTTCAGGGGTTTTTGGCGATAAATTATTGTAAGATGAGCATGCTTTTATGCCCCAGTTGTGACAGTGGCAGGTCACGAATTGGCGTGGGGTCCAGGGGCGGAGCCCCCGGAATTTTAGGGGTTTTGGGCAATAAATAACTGTCAGATGGGCATGCTTTTATACCTGAGTTGTGACACTGGCAGGTCACGAATTGTAGTTGGGTCCGGGGGCGAAGCCCCCAGAAGCTCAGGCGTTTTATACGTTAAATTATTGTCAGATGAGCATATTTTAAACCTTTTTTTGTAACGACTGGCAGGTCACAAATTGGCATGGGGTCCGGGGGCGAAGCCCCCAGAAGATCAGTGGTTTTATACGTCAAATTATCGTCAGATGAGCATGATTTTTATACCTTAGTTGTGACACTGGCAGGTCACGAATTGGCGTTGGGTCCAGGAAAAGGAGCCCCCGGAAGTTCAGAGGGTTTTGGCAATAAATAACTGTCAGATGAGCATGCTTTTATACCTTATTTGGTGACACTGGTAGGTCGCGAATTGATGTGGGGTCCAGGGGGAAGAGCCCGGAAGTTCAGGGGTTTTTGGCGATAAATTATTGTAAGATGAGCATGCTTTTATGCCCCAGTTGTGACAGTGGCAGGTCCCGAATTGGCGTGGGGTCCAGGGGCGGAGCCCCCGGAATTTAGGGGTTTTGGGCAATAAATAACTGTCAGATGGGCATGCTTTTATACCTTATTTGGTGACACAGGTAGGTCGCGAATTAGCGTGGGGTCCAGGGGGGGGGGGAGCCCCCGGAAGTTCAGGCGTTTTGGACAATAAATTATTGTCAGATGAGTAATTTAAAACCTTATTTGTGACACTGGCAGGTCACGAATTGGCGTGGGGTCCAGGGGGAGGAACCCCCGGAAGTTCAGGGGTTTTGGGCAATAAATAACTGTCAGATGAGCATGCTTTTATACCTTATTTGGTGACACTGGTAGGTCGCGAATTGATGTGGGTCCAGGGGGAAGAGCCCGGAAGTTCAGGGGTTTTTGGCGATAAATTATTGTAAGATGAGCATGCTTTTATGCCCCAGTTGTGACAGTGGCAGGTCCCGAATTGGCGTGGGGTCCAGGGGCGGAGCCCCCGGAATTTTAGGGGTTTTGGGCAATAAATAACTGTCAGATGGGCATGCTTTTATACCTTATTTGGTGACACAGGTAGGTCGCGAATTAGCGTGGGTCCAGGGGGGGGGGGAGCCCCCGGAAGTTCAGGCGTTTTGGACAATAAATTATTGTCAGATGAGCATATTTTAAACCTTATTTGTGACACTGGCAGGTCACGAATTGGCGTGGGGTCCAGGGGGAGGAACCCCCGGAAGTTCAGGGGTTTTGGGCAATAAATTACTGTCAGATGAGCATGCTTTTTTTATCCTAGTTGTGACACTGGCAGGTCAATAATTGGCGTGGGGTCCAGGGGGGGGGGGGAGCCCCCGGAAGTTCAGGCGTTTTGGACAATAAATTATTGTCAGATGAGCATATTTTAAACCTTATTTGTGACACTGGCAGGTCACGAATTGGCGTGGGGTCCAGGGGGAGGAACCCCCCGGAAGTTCAGGGGTTTTGGGCAATAAATTACTGTCAGATGAGCATGCTTTTTTATCCTAGTTGTGACACTGGCAGGTCAATAATTGGCGTGGGGTCCAGGGCGGAGCCCCCCGGAAGTTCTGGGGTTTTGGGCAATACATTTTTGTCAGATATGCATGCTCTTATACCCTAGTTGTGACAACTGGCAGGTAACGAATTGGCGTGGGGTCCAGGGCGGAGCCCCCGGAAGTTCATGGGTTTTGGGCAATAAATAACTGTCAGATGAGCACTGCAAGATGAATGGTGGCTATATGGTAGATGAATGGTGGCTCTATGGTAGATGAATGGTGGCTCTATTTTAGATGAATGGTGGCTCTATGGTAGATGAATGGTGCTCTATGGTAGATGAATAGTGGCTCTATGGTAGATGAATGGTAGCTATATGGTAGATGAATGGTGGCTCTATGGTAGATAAATGGTGGCTCTATGGTAGATGAATAGTGGCTCTTTGGTAGTTGAATGGTGGCTCTATGGTAGATGAATGGTGGCTCTATGGTAGATGAATGGTGGCTCTATGGTAGATGAATGGTGGCTCTATGGTAGATGAATGGTGGCTCTATGGTAGATGAAGGTGGCTCTATGGTAGATGAATAGTGCTCTTTGGTAGTTGAATGGTGGCTCTATGGTAGATGAATGGTAGATGAGTGGTGGATGAATGGTAGATGAATGGTGGCCCTATGTTAGATGAGTGGTGGCTCTAGGTAGATGAATGGTGGCTCTATGGTAGACGAATGGTGGCTCTATGTTAGATGAATGGTGGCTCTATGGTAGATGAATTGTGGCTCTATGGTAAAAGAGTGGTGGCTCTATGGTAGATGAATGGGTAGCCCTATGGTAGATGAGTGGTGGCTCTATGGTAGATGAATGGTAGATCAGTGGTAGATGAATGGTAGATGAATGGTGGCCCAATGGTAGATGAGTGGTGGCTCTATGGTAGATGAATGGTAGCCCTATGGTAGATGAGTGGTGGCTCTATGGTAGATGAATGGTGGCTCTATGGTAGATGAATGGTGGCTCTATGGTAGATGAATGGTAGCTATATGGTAGATGAATGGTGGCTCTATGGTAGATGAATGGTGCTCTATGGTAGATGAATGGTGGCACTATGGTAGATGAATGGTGGCTCTATGGTATATGAATGGTGGCTCTATGGTAGATGAATGGTGGCTCTATGGTAGATGAATGGTGGCTCTATAGTAGATGAATGGTGGCTCTATGGTAGACGAATGGTGGCTCTATGGAAGATAACTGGTGGCTCTATGGTAGATGAATTGTGGCTCTATGGTAGATGAATGGTAGCTATATGGTAGATGAAAGGTGGCTCTATGGTAGATGAATGGTGGCTCTATGGTTGATGAATGGTGACTCTATGGAAGATGAATGGTGGCCCTATGGTAGATGAGTGGTGGCTCTATGGTAGATGAATGGTGGCTCTATGGTAGATGAATGGTGGCTCTATGGTAGATGAATGGTGGCTCTATGGTAGATGAATGGTGGCTCTATGGTAGATGAATGGTGGCTCTATGGTAGATGAATGGTGGCTCTATGGTAGATGAATGGTGGCTCTATGGTAGATGAATGGTGGCTCTATGGTAGATGAATGGTGGCTCTATCATAGATGAATGGTGGCTCTATGGTAGATGAATGGTGGCTCTATGGTAGATGAATGGTGGCTCTATGGTAGATGAATGGTTGCTCTATGGTAGATGAATGGTAGATGAGTGGTGGGTGAATGGTAGATGAATGGTAGCTCTATGGTAGATGAAAAGTGACTCTATGGTAGATGAATGGTGGCTCTATGGTGGATGAATGGTGGCTCTGTGGTAGATGAATGGTGGCCGTATGGTAGATGAATGGTGGCTCTATGGTAAATGAATGGTAGATGAGTTGTGAATAAATGGTAGATGAATGGTGGCCCTATGGTAGATGAATGGTGGCTCTATGGTAGATGAATGGTGGCTCTATGGTAGATGAATGGTGGCTCTATGGTATATAAATGGTGGCTCTATGGTATTTAAATGGTGGCTCTATGGTAGATGAATGGTGGCTCTATGGTAGATGAATGGTGGCTCTATTGTAGATGAATGGTGGCTCTATGGTAGATGAATGATGGCTCTATGGTAGATGAATGGTGGCTCTATGGTAGATGGATGGTAGCCCTATTTTAGATGACTGGTGGCTCTATGGTAGATGAGTGGTGGCTCTATGGTAGATGAATGGTGGCTCTATGGTAGATGAATGGTGGCTCTATGGTAGATGAATGGTGGCTCTATGGTAGATGAATTGTGGCTCTATGGTAGATGAATGGTGGCTCTATGGTAGATGAATGGTAGATGAGTGGTGAATAAATGGTAGATGAAGGGTGGCCCTATGGTAGATGAATGGTGGCCCTATGGTAGATGAATGGTGGCTCTATGGTAGATGAATGGTGGCTCTATCATAGATGAATGGTGGCTCTATGGTAGATGAATGGTGGCTCTATGGTAGATGAATGGTGGCTCTATGGTAGATGAATGGTGGCTCTATGGTAGATGAATGGTAGATGAGTGGTGGGTGAATGGTAGATGAATGGTAGCTCTATGGTAGATGAAAAGTGACTCTATGGTAGATGAATGGTGGCTCTATGGTGGATGAATGGTGGCTCTATGGTAGATGAATGGTGGCTCTATGTTAGATGAATGGTGGCTATATGGTAGATGAATGGTAGATGAGTGGTGAATAAATGGTAAATGAATGGTGGCCCTATGGTAGATGAATGGTGGCTCTATGGTAGATGAATGGTGGCTCTATGGTAGATGAATGGTGGCTCTATGTTAGATGAATGGTGGCTATATGGTAGATGAATGGTAGATGAGAGGTGAATAAATGGTAAATGAATGGTGGCCCTATGGTAGATGAATGGTGGCTCTATGGTAGATGAATGGTGGCTCTATGGTAGATGAATGGTGGCTCTATGGTAGATGAATGGTGGCTCTATGGTAGATAAATGTGGGGGAATGGTAAATGAATGGTGGCTCTATGGTAGATGAATGGTGGTTCTATGGTAGATGAGTGGTGGCCCTATGGTAGATGAGTGGTGGATGAATTGTAGATTAATGGTAGCCATATGGTAGATGAGTGGTGGCTCTATGGTAGATGAATGGTGGCTCTATGGTAGATGAATGGTGGCTCTATGGTAGATTAATGGTGACTCTATGGTAGATTAATGGTAGCCATATGGTAGATGAGTGGTGGCTCTATGGTAGATGAATGGTGGCTCTATGGTAGATGAATGGTGGCTCTATGGTAGATTAATGGTGACTCTATGGTAGATGAATGGTGGCTCTATGGTAGATGAGTGGTGGCTCTATGGTAGATGAATGGTGGCTCTATGGTAGATGAATGGTGGCTCTATGGTAGATGAATGGTGGCTCTATGGTAGATGAATGGTGGCTCTATGGTAGATGAATAGTGGTTTTATGGTAGATGAATGGTGGCTCTATGGTATTTAAATGGTGGCTCTATGGTAGATGAATGGTGGCTCTATGGTAGATGAATGGTGGCTCTATGGTAGATGAATGGTGGCTCTATGGTAGATGAGTGGTAGATGAATGGTAGATGAATGGTAGCCCTAGGGTAGATGAATGGTGGCTCTATGGTAGATAAATGGTGGCTCTATGGTAGATGAATGGTGGCTCTATGGTAGATGAATGATGGCTCTATGGTATATGAATGGTGGCTCTATGGTAGATGAATGGTGGCTCTATGGTAGATGAATGGTGGCTCTATGGTAGATGAATGGTGGCTCTATGGTAGATGAAGGGTGGCTCTATGGTAGATGAATAGTGGCTCTTTGGTAGTTGAATGGTGGCTCTATGGTAGATGAATGGTAGATGAGTGGTGGATGAATGGTAGATGAATGGTGGCCCTATGTTAGATGAGTGGTGGCTCTAGGTAGATGAATGGTGGCTCTATGGTAGACGAATGGTGGCTCTATGTTAGATGAATGGTGGCTCTATGGTAGATGAATTGTGGCTCTATGGTAAAAGAGTGGTGGCTCTATGGTAGATGAATGGTAGCCCTATGGTAGATGAGTGGTGGCTCTATGGTAGATGAATGGTAGATCAGTGGTAGATGAATGGTAGATGAATGGTGGCCCAATGGTAGATGAGTGGTGGCTCTATGGTAGATGAATGGTAGCCCTATGGTAGATGAGTGGTGGCTCTATGGTAGATGAATGGTGGCTCTATGGTAGATGAATGGTGGCTCTATGGTAGATGAATGGTAGCTATATGGTAGATGAATGGTGGCTCTATGGTAGATGAATGGTGGCTCTATGGTAGATGAATGGTGGCACTATGGTAGATGAATGGTGGCTCTATGGTATATGAATGGTGGCTCTATGGTAGATGAATGGTGGCTCTATGGTAGATGAATGGTGGCTCTATAGTAGATGAATGGTGGCTCTATGGTAGACGAATGGTGGCTCTATGGTAGATAACTGGTGGCTCTATGGTAGATGAATTGTGGCTCTATGGTAGATGAATGGTAGCTATATGGTAGATGAAAGGTGGCTCTATGGTAGATGAATGGTGGCTCTATGGTTGATGAATGGTGACTCTATGGAAGATGAATGGTGGCCCTATGGTATATGAGTGGTGGCTCTATGGTAGATGAATGGTGGCTCTATGGTAGATGAATGGTGGCTCTATGGTAGATGAATGGTGGCTCTATGGTAGATGAATGGTGGCTCTATGGTAGATGAATGGTGGCTCTATGGTAGATGAATGGTGGCTCTATGGTAGATGAATGGTGGCTCTATGGTAGATGAATGGTGGCTCTATGGTAGATGAATGGTGGCTCTATCATAGATGAATGGCGGCTCTATGGTAGATGAATGGTGGCTCTATGGTAGATGAATGGTGGCTCTATGGTAGATGAATGGTGGCTCTATGGTAGATGAATGGTAGATGAGTGGTGGGTGAATGGTATATGAATGGTAGCTCTATGGTAGATGAAAAGTGACTCTATGGTAGATGAATGGTGGCTCTATGGTGGATGAATGGTGGCTCTGTGGTAGATGAATGGTGGCCCTATGGTAGATGAATGGTGGCTCTATGGTAAATGAATCGTAGATGAGTGGTGACTAAATGGTAGATGAATGGTGGCCCTATGGTAGATGAATGGTGGCTCTATGGTAGATGAATGGTGGCTCTATGGTAGATGAATGGTGGCTCTATGGTATATTAATGGTGGCTCTATGGTAGATGAATGGTGGCTCTATGGTAGATGAATGGTGGCTCTATGGTAGATGAAGGGTGGCTCTATGGTAGATGAATAGTGGCTCTTTGGTAGTTGAATGGTGGCTCTATGGTAGATGAATGGTAGATGAGTGGTGGATGAATGGTAGATGAATGGTGGCCTTATGTTAGATGAGTGGTGGCTCTAGGTAGATGAATGGTTGCTCTATGGTAGACGAATGGTGGCTCTATGTTAGATGAATGGTGGCTCTATGGTAGATGAATTGTGGCTCTATGGTAAAAGAGTGGTGGCTCTATGGTAGATGAATGGTAGCCCTATGGTAGATGAGTGGTGGCTCTATGGTAGATGAATGGTGGGTCTACGGTAGATGAATGGTGGCTCTATGGTAGATGAATGGTAGCTAAATGGTAGATGAATGGTGGCTCTATGGTAGATGAATTGTGGCTCTATGGTAGATGAATGGTAGCTATATGGTAGATGAAAGGTGGCTCTATGGTAGATGAATGGTGGCTCTATGGTATATAAATGGTGGCTCTATGGTATTTAAATGGTGGCTCTATGGTAGATGAATGGTGGCTCTATGGTAGATGAATGGTGGCTCTATGGTAGATGAATGGTGGCTCTATGGTAGATGAATGGTGGCTCTATGGTAGATGAATAGTGGCTCTATGGTAGATGAATGGTGGCTCTATGGTATTTAAATGGTGGCTCTATGGTAGATGAATGGTGGCTCTATGGTAGATGAATGGTGGCTCTATGGTAGATGAATGGTGGCTCTATGGTAGATGAGTGGTAGTTGAATGGTAGATGAATGGTAGCCCTAGGGTAGATGAATGGTGGCTCTATGGTAGATGCATGATGGCTCTATGGTAGATGAATGGTGGCTCTATGTTATATAAATGGTGGCTCTATGGTAGATGAATGGTAGATGAGTGATGAATAAATGGTAAATGAATGGTGGCCCTATGGTAGATGAATGGTGGCTCTATGGTAGATGAATGGTGGCTCAATGGTAGATGAATGGTGGCTCTATGGTAGATGAATGGTGGCTCTATGGTAGATAAATGTGGGGGAATGGTAAATGAATGGTGACTCTATGGTAGATGAATGGTGGTTCTATGGTAGATGAGTGGTGGCCCTATGGTAGATGAGTGGTGGATGAATTGTAGATTAATGGTAGCCATATGGTAGATGAGTGGTGGCTCTATGGTAGATGAATGGTGGCTCTATGGTAGATGAATGGTGGCTCTATGGTAGATTAATGGTGACTCTATGCTAGATGAATGGTGGCTCTATGGTAGATGAATGGTGGCTCTATGGTAGATGAATGGTGGCTCTATGGTAGATGAGTGGTAGATGAATGGTAGATGAATGGTAGCCCTAGGGTAGATGAATGGTGGCTCTATGGTAGATGAATGATGGCTCTATGGTAGATGAATGGTGGCTCTATGGTATATAAATGGTGGCTCTATGGTATTTTAATGGTGACTCTATGGTAGATGAATGGTGGCTCTATGGAAGATGAATGGTGGCTCTATGGTAGATGAATTGTGGCTCTATGGTAGATGAATGTTGGCTCTATGGTAGATGAATGGTGGCTCTATAGTTGATGAATGGTGGCTCAATGGTAGATGAATGCTGGCTGTATGGTAGATAAATGGTAGCTGTATGGTAGATGAATGGTAGATGAGTGGTGGATGAATGGTAGATGAATGGTAGCCCTATGGTAGATGAGTGGTGGCTCTATGGTAGATGAAAGATGGCTCTATGGTAGATGAATGGTAGCTCTATTGTAGATGGTTGGTAGCCCAATGGTAGATGAGTGGTGGCTCTTTGGTAGATGAGTGGTGGCTCTATGGTAGATGAATGGTGGCTCTATTGTAGATGGTTGGTAGCCCTATGGTAGATGAGTGGTGGCTCTATGGTAGATGAGTGGTGGCTCTATGGTAGATGAATCACCATTCATCTATTCATCTATTCATTCATCTATGGTAGATGAATGGTGGCTCTATGGTAGATGAATGGTGGCTCTATGGTGGATGAATGGTGGCTCTATGGTAGATGAGTGGTGGCCCTATGGTAGATGAATGGTGGCTCTATGGTAGATGAATGGTAGATGAGTGGTGAATAAATGGTAGATGAATGATGGCCCTATGGTAGATGAATGGTGGCTCTATGGTAGATGAATGGTGGCTCTATGGTAAATGAATGGTGGCTCTATGGTATATAAATGGTGGCTCTATGGTATTTAAATGGTGGCTCTATGGTAGATGAATGGTGGCTCTATGGTAGATGAATGGTGGCTCTATGGTAGATGAATGGTGGCTCTATGGTAGATGAATGGTGGCTCTATGGTAGATGAATGGTGGCTCTATGGTAGATGAATGGTGGCTCTATGGTAGATGAATGGTGGCTCTATGGTAGATGAATGGTGGCTCTATCATAGATGAATGGTGGCTCTATGGTAGATGAATGGTGGCTCTATGGTAGATGAATGGTGGCTCTATGGTAGATGAATGGTAACTCTATGGTAGATGAATGGTAGATGAGTGGTGGGTGAATGGTAGATGAATGGTAGCTCTATGGTAGATGAAAAGTGACTCTATGGTAGATGAATGGTGGCTCTATGGTGGATGAATGGTGGCTCTGTGGTAGATGAATGGTGGCCCTATGGTATATGAATGGTGGCTCTATGGTAGATGAGTGGTGGCTCTATGGTAGATGAATGGTGGCTCTATGGTAGATGAATGGTGGCTCTATGGTAGATGAATGGTGGCTCTATGGTAGATGAATGGTGGCTCTATGGTAGATGAATGGTGGCTCTATGGTAGATGAATGGTAGATGAGTGGTGAATAAATGGTAGATGAAGGGTGGCCCTATGGTAGATGAATGGTGGCTCTATGGTAGATGAATGGTGGCTCTATGGTAGATGAATAGTGGCTCTATGGTAGATGAATGGTGGCTCTATGGTATTTAAATGGTGGCTCTATGGTAGATGAATGGTGGCTCTATGGTAGATGAATGGTGGCTCTATGGTAGATGAATGGTGGCTCTATGGTAGATGAGTGGTAGATGAATGGTAGATGAATGGTAGCCCTAGGGTAGATGAATGGTGGCTCTATGGTAGATGCATGATGGCTCTATGGTAGATGAATGGTGGCTCTATGTTATATAAATGGTGGCTCTATGGTAGATGAATTGTAGATGAGTGATGAATAAATGGTAAATGAATGGTGGCCCTATGGTAGATGAATGGTGGCTCTATGGTAGATGAATGGTGGCTCTATGGTAGATGAATGGTGGCTCTATGGTAGATGAATGGTGGCTCTATGCTAGATAAATGTGGGGGAATGGTAAATGAATGGTGACTCTATGGTAGATGAATGGTGGTTCTATGGTAGATGAGTGGTGGCCCTATGGTAGATGAGTGGTGGATGAATTGTAGATTAATGGTAGCCATATGGTAGATGAGTGGTGGCTCTATGGTAGATGAATGGTGGCTCTATGGTAGATGAATGGTGGCTCTATGGTAGATTAATGGTGACTCTATGGTAGATGAATGGTGGCTCTATGGTAGATGAGTGGTGGCCCTATGGTAGATGAGTGGTGGCTCTATGTTAGATGAATGGTGGCTCTATGGTAGATGAATTGTGGCTCTATGGTAAAAGAGTAGTGGCTCTATGGTAGATGAATGATAGCCCTATCGTAGATGAGTGGTGGCTCTATGGTAGATGAATGGTAGATCAGTGGTAGATGAATGGTAGATGAATGATGGCCCAATGGTAGATGAGTGGTGGCTCTATGGTAGATGAATGGTAGCCCTATGGTAGATGAGTGGTGGCTCTATGGTAGATGAATGGTGGCTCTATGGTTGATGAATGGTGGCTCTATGGTAGATGAATGGTGGCTCTATGGTAGATGAATTGTGGCTCTATGGTAAAAGAGTGGTGGCTCTATGGTAGATGAATGGTAGCCCTATGGTAGATGAGTGGTGGCTCTATGGTAGATGAATGGTAGATCAGTGGTAGATGAATGGTAGATGAATGGTGGCCCAATGGTAGATGAGTGGTGGCTCTATGGTAGATGAATGGTAGCCCTATGGTAGATGAGTGGTGGCTCTATGGTAGATGAATGGTGGCTCTATGGTAGATGAATGGTGGCTCTATAGTAGATGAATGGTGGCTCTATGGTAGACGAATGGTGGCTCTATGGTAGATAACTGGTGGCTCTATGGTAGATGAATTGTGGCTCTATGGTAGATGAATGGTAGCTATATGGTAGATGAAAGGTGGCTCTATGGTAGATGAATGGTGGCTCTATGGTTGATGAATGGTGACTCTATGGAAGATGAATGGTGGCCCTATGGTAGATGAGTGGTGGCTCTATGGTAGATGAATGGTGGCTCTATGGTAGATGAATGGTGGCTCTATGGTAGATGAATGGTGGCTCTATGGTAGATGAATGGTGGCTCTATGGTAGATGAATGGTGGCTCTATGGTAGATGAATGGTGGCTCTATGGTAGATGAATGGTGGCTCTATGGTAGATGAATGGTGGCTCTATGGTAGATGAATGGTGGCTCTATCATAGATGAATGGTGGCTCTATGGTAGATGAATGGTGGCTCTATGGTAGATGAATGGTGGCTCTATGGTAGATGAATGGTGGCTCTATGGTAGATTAATGGTGACTCTATGGTAGATGAATGGTGGCTCTATGGTAGATGAGTGGTGGCCCTATGGTAGATGAGTGGTGGCTCTATGTTAGATGAATGGTGGCTCTATGGTAGATGAATTGTGGCTCTATGGTAAAAGAGTAGTGGCTCTATGGTAGATGAATGATAGCCCTATCGTAGATGAGTGGTGGCTCTATGGTAGATGAATGGTAGATCAGTGGTAGATGAATGGTAGATGAATGATGGCCCAATGGTAGATGAGTGGTGGCTCTATGGTAGATGAATGGTAGCCCTATGGTAGATGAGTGGTGGCTCTATGGTAGATGAATGGTGGCTCTATGGTTGATGAATGGTGGCTCTATGGTAGATGAATGGTGGCTCTATGGTAGATGAATTGTGGCTCTATGGTAAAAGAGTGGTGGCTCTATGGTAGATGAATGGTAGCCCTATGGTAGATGAGTGGTGGCTCTATGGTAGATGAATGGTAGATCAGTGGTAGATGAATGGTAGATGAATGGTGGCCCAATGGTAGATGAGTGGTGGCTCTATGGTAGATGAATGGTAGCCCTATGGTAGATGAGTGGTGGCTCTATGGTAGATGAATGGTGGCTCTATGGTAGATGAATGGTGGCTCTATGGTAGATGAATGGTAGCTATATGGTAGATGAATGGTGGCTCTATGGTAGATGAATGGTGGCTCTATGGTAGATGAATGGTGGCACTATGGTAGATGAATGGTGGCTCTATGGTATATGAATGGTGGCTCTATGGTAGATGAATGGTGGCTCTTTGGTAGATGAATGGTGGCTCTATAGTAGATGAATGGTGGCTCTATGGTAGACGAATGGTGGCTCTATGGTAGATAACTGGTGGCTCTATGGTAGATGAATTGTGGCTCTATGGTAGATGAATGGTAGCTATATGGTAGATGAAAGGTGGCTCTATGGTAGATGAATGGTGGCTCTATGGTTGATGAATGGTGACTCTATGGAAGATGAATGGTGGCCCTATGGTAGATGAGTGGTGGCTCTATGGTAGATGAATGGTGGCTCTATGGTAGATGAATGGTGGCTCTATGGTAGATGAATGGTGGCTCTATGGTAGATGAATGGTGGCTCTATGGTAGATGAATGGTGGCTCTATGGTAGATGAATGGTGGCTCTATGGTAGATGAATGGTGGCTCTATGGTAGATGAATGGTGGCTCTATCATAGATGAATGGTGGCTCTATGGTAGATGAATGGTGGCTCTATGGTAGATGAATGGTGGCTCTATGGTAGATGAATGGTGGCTCTATGGTAGATGAATGGTAGATGAGTGGTGGGTGAATGGTAGATGAATGGTAGCTCTATGGTAGATGAAAAGTGACTCTATGGTAGATGAATGGTGGCTCTATGGTGGATGAATGGTGGCTCTGTGGTAGATGAATGGTGGCCCTATGGTAGATGAATGGTGGCTCTATGGTAAATGAATGGTAGATGAGTGGTGAATAAATGGTAGATGAATGGTGGCCCTATGGTAGATGAATGGTGGCTCTATGGTAGATGAATGGTGGCTCTATGGTAGATGAATGGTGGCTCTATGGTATATAAATGGTGGCTCTATGGTATTTAAATGGTGGCTCTATGGTAGATGAATGGTGGCTCTATGGTAGATGAATGGTGGCTCTATTGTAGATGAATGGTGGCTCTATGGTAGATGAATGATGGCTCTATGGTAGATGAATGGTGGCTCTATGGTAGATGGATGGTAGCCCTATTTTAGATGACTGGTGGCTCTATGGTAGATGAGTGGTGGCTCTATGGTAGATGAATGGTGGCTCTATGGTAGATGAATGGTGGCTCTATGGTAGATGAATGGTGGCTCTATAGTAGATGAATGGTGGCTCTATGGTAGATGAATGGTGGCTCTATGGTAGATGAATGGTAGATGAGTGGTGAATAAATGGTAGATGAAGGGTGGCCCTATGGTAGATGAATGGTGGCCCTATGGTAGATGAATGGTGGCTCTATGGTAGTTGAATGGTGGCTCTATCATAGATGAATGGTGGCTCTATGGTAGATGAATGGTGGCTCTATGGTAGATGAATGGTGGCTCTATGGTAGATGAATGGTGGCTCTATGGTAGATGAATGGTGGCTCTATGGTAGATAAATGTGGGGGAATGGTAAATGAATGGTGGCTCTATGGTAGATGAATGGTGGTTCTATGGTAGATGAGTGGTGGCCCTATGGTAGATGAGTGGTGGATGAATTGTAGATTAATGGTAGCCATATGGTATATGAGTGGTGGCTCTATGGTAGATGAATGGTGGCTCTATGGTAGATGAATGGTGGCTCTATGGTAGATTAATGGTGACTCTATGGTAGATGAATGGTGGCTCTATGGTAGATGAGTGGTGGCTCTATGGTAGATGAATGGTGGTTCTATGGTAGATGAATGGTGGCTCTATGGTAGATGAATGGTGGCTCTATGGTATATAAATGGTGGCTCTATGGTATTTAAATGGTGGCTCTATGGTAGATGAATGGTGGCTCTATGGTAGATGAATGGTGGCTCTATGGTAGATGAATGGTGGCTCTATGGTAGATGAATGGTGGCTCTATGGTAGATGAATAGTGGCTCTATGGTAGATGAATGGTGGCTCTATGGTATTTAAATGGTGGCTCTATGGTAGATGAATGGTGGCTCTATGGTAGATGAATGGTGGCTCTATGGTAGATGAATGGTGGCTCTATGGTAGATGAGTGGTAGATGAATGGTAGATGAATTGTAGCCCTAGGGTAGATGAATGGTGGCTCTATGGTAGATAAATGGTGGCTCTATGGTAGATGAATGGTGGCTCTATGGTAGATGAATGATGGCTCTATGGTATATGAATGGTGGCTCTATGGTAGATGAATGGTGGCTCTATGGTAGATGAATGGTGGCTCTATGGTAGATGAATGGTGGCTCTATGGTAGATGAAGGGTGGCTCTATGGTAGATGAATAGTGGCTCTTTGGTAGTTGAATGGTGGCTCTATGGTAGATGAAGGGTAGATGAGTGGTGGATGAATGGTAGATGAATGGTGGCCCTATGTTAGATGAGTGGTGGCTCTAGGTAGATGAATTGTGGCTCTATGGTAGACGAATGGTGGCTCTATGTTAGATGAATGGTGGCTCTATGGTAGATGAATTGTGGCTCTATGGTAATAGAGTGGTGGCTCTATGGTAGATGAATGGTAGCCCTATGGTAGATGAGTGGTGGCTCTATGGTAGATGAATGGTAGATTAAGTGGTAGATGAATGGTAGATGAATGGTGGCCCAATGGTAGATGAGTGGTGGCTCTATGGTAGATGAATGGTAGCCCTATGGTAGATGAGTGGTGGCTCTATGGTAGATGAATGGTGGCTCTATGGTAGATGAATGGTGGCTCTATGGTAGATGAATGGTAGCTAAATGGTAGATGAATGGTGGCTCTATGGTAGATGAATGGTGGCTCTATGGTAGATGAATGGTGGCACTATGGTAGATGAATGGTGGCTCTATGGTATATGAATGGTGGCTCTATGGTAGATGAATGGTGGCTCTATGGTAGATGAATGGTGGCTCTATAGTAGATGAATGGTGGCTCTATGGTAGACGAATGGTGGCTCTATGGTAGATAACTGGTGGCTCTATGGTAGATGAATTGTGGCTCTATGGTAGATGAATGGTAGCTATATGGTAGATGAATGGTAGCCCTATGGTAGATGAGTGGTGGCTCTATGGTAGATGAATGGTAGATCAGTGGTAGATGAATGGTAGATGAATGGTGGCCCAATGGTAGATGAGTGGTGGCTCTATGGTAGATGAATGGTAGCCCTATGGTAGATGAGTGGTGGCTCTATGGTAGATGAATGGTGGCTCTATGGTAGATGAATGGTGGCTCTATAGTAGATGAATGGTGGCTCTATGGTAGACGAATGGTGGCTCTATGGTAGATAACTGGTGGCTCTATGGTAGATGAATTGTGGCTCTATGGTAGATGAATGGTAGCTATATGGTAGATGAAAGGTGGCTCTATGGTAGATGAATGGTGGCTCTATGGTTGATGAATGGTGACTCTATGGAAGATAAATGGTGGCCCTATGGTAGATGAGTGGTGGCTCTATGGTAGATGAATGGTGGCTCTATGGTAGATGAATGGTGGCTCTATGGTAGATGAATGGTGGCTCTATGGTAGATGAATGGTGGCTCTATGGTAGATGAATGGTGGCTCTATGGTAGATGAATGGTGGCTCTATGGTAGATGAATGGTGGCTCTATGGTAGATGAATGGTGGCTCTATGGTAGATGAATGGTGGCTCTATCATAGATGAATGGTGGCTCTATGGTAGATGAATGGTGGCTCTATGGTAGATGAATGGTGGCTCTATGGTAGATGAATGGTGGCTCTATGGTAGATTAATGGTGACTCTATGGTAGATGAATGGTGGCTCTATGGTAGATGAGTGGTGGCCCTATGGTAGATGAGTGGTGGCTCTATGTTAGATGAATGGTGGCTCTATGGTAGATGAATTGTGGCTCTATGGTAAAAGAGTAGTGGCTCTATGGTAGATGAATGATAGCCCTATCGTAGATGAGTGGTGGCTCTATGGTAGATGAATGGTAGATCAGTGGTAGATGAATGGTAGATGAATGATGGCCCAATGGTAGATGAGTGGTGGCTCTATGGTAGATGAATGGTAGCCCTATGGTAGATGAGTGGTGGCTCTATGGTAGATGAATGGTGGCTCTATGGTTGATGAATGGTGGCTCTATGGTAGATGAATGGTGGCTCTATGGTAGATGAATTGTGGCTCTATGGTAAAAGAGTGGTGGCTCTATGGTAGATGAATGGTAGCCCTATGGTAGATGAGTGGTGGCTCTATGGTAGATGAATGGTAGATCAGTGGTAGATGAATGGTAGATGAATGGTGGCCCAATGGTAGATGAGTGGTGGCTCTATGGTAGATGAATGGTAGCCCTATGGTAGATGAGTGGTGGCTCTATGGTAGATGAATGGTGGCTCTATGGTAGATGAATGGTGGCTCTATGGTAGATGAATGGTAGCTATATGGTAGATGAATGGTGGCTCTATGGTAGATGAATGGTGGCTCTATGGTAGATGAATGGTGGCACTATGGTAGATGAATGGTGGCTCTATGGTATATGAATGGTGGCTCTATGGTAGATGAATGGTGGCTCTTTGGTAGATGAATGGTGGCTCTATAGTAGATGAATGGTGGCTCTATGGTAGACGAATGGTGGCTCTATGGTAGATAACTGGTGGCTCTATGGTAGATGAATTGTGGCTCTATGGTAGATGAATGGTAGCTATATGGTAGATGAAAGGTGGCTCTATGGTAGATGAATGGTGGCTCTATGGTTGATGAATGGTGACTCTATGGAAGATGAATGGTGGCCCTATGGTAGATGAGTGGTGGCTCTATGGTAGATGAATGGTGGCTCTATGGTAGATGAATGGTGGCTCTATGGTAGATGAATGGTGGCTCTATGGTAGATGAATGGTGGCTCTATGGTAGATGAATGGTGGCTCTATGGTAGATGAATGGTGGCTCTATGGTAGATGAATGGTGGCTCTATGGTAGATGAATGGTGGCTCTATCATAGATGAATGGTGGCTCTATGGTAGATGAATGGTGGCTCTATGGTAGATGAATGGTGGCTCTATGGTAGATGAATGGTGGCTCTATGGTAGATGAATGGTAGATGAGTGGTGGGTGAATGGTAGATGAATGGTAGCTCTATGGTAGATAAAAAGTGACTCTATGGTAGATGAATGGTGGCTCTATGGTGGATGAATGGTGGCTCTGTGGTAGATGAATGGTGGCCCTATGGTAGATGAATGGTGGCTCTATGGTAAATGAATGGTAGATGAGTGGTGAATAAATGGTAGATGAATGGTGGCCCTATGGTAGATGAATGGTGGCTCTATGGTAGATGAATGGTGGCTCTATGGTAGATGAATGGTGGCTCTATGGTATATAAATGGTGGCTCTATGGTATTTAAATGGTGGCTCTATGGTAGATGAATGGTGGCTCTATGGTAGATGAATGGTGGCTCTATTGTAGATGAATGGTGGCTCTATGGTAGATGAATGATGGCTCTATGGTAGATGAATGGTGGCTCTATGGTAGATGGATGGTAGCCCTATTTTAGATGACTGGTGGCTCTATGGTAGATGAGTGGTGGCTCTATGGTAGATGAATGGTGGCTCTATGGTAGATGAATGGTGGCTCTATGGTAGATGAATGGTGGCTCTATAGTAGATGAATGGTGGCTCTATGGTAGATGAATGGTGGCTCTATGGTAGATGAATGGTAGATGAGTGGTGAATAAATGGTAGATGAAGGGTGGCCCTATGGTAGATGAATGGTGGCCCTATGGTAGATGAATGGTGGCTCTATGGTAGTTGAATGGTGGCTCTATCATAGATGAATGGTGGCTCTATGGTAGATGAATGGTGGCTCTATGGTAGATGAATGGTGGCTCTATGGTAGATGAATGGTGGCTCTATGGTAGATGAATGGTGGCTCTATGGTAGATAAATGTGGGGGAATGGTAAATGAATGGTGGCTCTATGGTAGATGAATGGTGGTTCTATGGTAGATGAGTGGTGGCCCTATGGTAGATGAGTGGTGGATGAATTGTAGATTAATGGTAGCCATATGGTAGATGAGTGGTGGCTCTATGGTAGATGAATGGTGGCTCTATGGTAGATGAATGGTGGCTCTATGGTAGATTAATGGTGACTCTATGGTAGATGAATGGTGGCTCTATGGTAGATGAGTGGTGGCTCTATGGTAGATGAATGGTGGTTCTATGGTAGATGAATGGTGGCTCTATGGTAGATGAATGGTGGCTCTATGGTATATAAATGGTGGCTCTATGGTATTTAAATGGTGGCTCTATGGTAGATGAATGGTGGCTCTATGGTAGATGAATGGTGGCTCTATGGTAGATGAATGGTGGCTCTATGGTAGATGAATGGTGGCTCTATGGTAGATGAATAGTGGCTCTATGGTAGATGAATGGTGGCTCTATGGTATTTAAATGGTGGCTCTATGGTAGATGAATGGTGGCTCTATGGTAGATGAATGGTGGCTCTATGGTAGATGAATGGTGGCTCTATGGTAGATGAGTGGTAGATGAATGGTAGATGAATTGTAGCCCTAGGGTAGATGAATGGTGGCTCTATGGTAGATAAATGGTGGCTCTATGGTAGATGAATGGTGGCTCTATGGTAGATGAATGATGGCTCTATGGTATATGAATGGTGGCTCTATGGTAGATGAATGGTGGCTCTATGGTAGATGAATGGTGGCTCTATGGTAGATGAATGGTGGCTCTATGGTAGATGAAGGGTGGCTCTATGGTAGATGAATAGTGGCTCTTTGGTAGTTGAATGGTGGCTCTATGGTAGATGAATGGTAGATGAGTGGTGGATGAATGGTAGATGAATGGTGGCCCTATGTTAGATGAGTGGTGGCTCTAGGTAGATGAATTGTGGCTCTATGGTAGACGAATGGTGGCTCTATGTTAGATGAATGGTGGCTCTATGGTAGATGAATTGTGGCTCTATGGTAATAGAGTGGTGGCTCTATGGTAGATGAATGGTAGCCCTATGGTAGATGAGTGGTGGCTCTATGGTAGATGAATGGTAGATTAAGTGGTAGATGAATGGTAGATGAATGGTGGCCCAATGGTAGATGAGTGGTGGCTCTATGGTAGATGAATGGTAGCCCTATGGTAGATGAGTGGTGGCTCTATGGTAGATGAATGGTGGCTCTATGGTAGATGAATGGTGGCTCTATGGTAGATGAATGGTAGCTAAATGGTAGATGAATGGTGGCTCTATGGTAGATGAATGGTGGCTCTATGGTAGATGAATGGTGGCACTATGGTAGATGAATGGTGGCTCTATGGTATATGAATGGTGGCTCTATGGTAGATGAATGGTGGCTCTATGGTAGATGAATGGTGGCTCTATAGTAGATGAATGGTGGCTCTATGGTAGACGAATGGTGGCTCTATGGTAGATAACTGGTGGCTCTATGGTAGATGAATTGTGGCTCTATGGTAGATGAATGGTAGCTATATGGTAGATGAAAGGTGGCTCTATGGTAGATGAATGGTGGCTCTATGGTATATAAATGGTGGCTCTATGGTATTTAAATGGTGGCTCTATGGTAGATGAATGGTGGCTCTATGGTAGATGAATGGTGGCTCTATGGTAGATGAATGGTGGCTCTATGGTAGATGAATGGTGGCTCTATGGTAGATGAATAGTGGCTCTATGGTAGATGAATGGTGGCTCTATGGTATTTAAATGGTGGCTCTATGGTAGATGAATGGTGGCTCTATGGTAGATGAATGGTGGCTCTATGGTAGATGAATGGTGGCTCTATGGTAGATGAGTGGTAGTTGAATGGTAGATGAATGGTAGCCCTAGGGTAGATGAATGGTGGCTCTATGGTAGATGCATGATGGCTCTATGGTAGATGAATGGTGGCTCTATGTTATATAAATGGTGGCTCTATGGTAGATGAATGGTAGATGAGTGATGAATAAATGGTAAATGAATGGTGGCCCTATGGTAGATGAATGGTGGCTCTATGGTAGATGAATGGTGGCTCTATGGTAGATGAATGGTGGCTCTATGGTAGATGAATGGTGGCTCTATGGTAGATAAATGTGGGGGAATGGTAAATGAATGGTGACTCTATGGTAGATGAATGGTGGTTCTATGGTAGATGAGTGGTGGCCCTATGGTAGATGAGTGGTGGATGAATTGTAGATTAATGGTAGCCATATGGTAGATGAGTGGTGGCTCTATGGTAAATGAATGGTGGCTCTATGGTAGATGAATGGTGGCTCTATGGTAGATTAATGGTGACTCTATGGTAGATGAATGGTGGCTCTATGGTAGATGAATGGTGGCTCTATGGTAGATGAATGGTGGCTCTATGGTAGATGAGTGGTAGATGAATGGTAGATGAATGGTAGCCCTAGGGTAGATGAATGGTGGCTCTATGGTAGATGAATGATGGCTCTATGGTAGATGAATGGTGGCTCTATGGTATATAAATGGTGGCTCTATGGTATTTTAATGGTGACTCTATGGTAGATGAATGGTGGCTCTATGGAAGATGAATGGTGGCTCTATGGTAGATGAATTGTGGCTCTATGGTAGATGAATGTTGGCTCTATGGTAGATGAATGGTGGCTCTATAGTTGATGAATGGTGGCTCAATGGTATATGAATGCTGGCTGTATGGTAGATAAATGGTAGCTGTATGGTAGATGAATGGTAGATGAGTGGTGGATGAATGGTAGATGAATGGTAGCCCTATGGTAGATGAGTGGTGGCTCTATGGTAGATGAAAGATGGCTCTATGGTAGATGAATGGTAGCTCTATTGTAGATGGTTGGTAGCTCTATGGTAGATGAGTGGTGGCTCTTTGGTAGATGAGTGGTGGCTCTATGGTAGATGAATGGTGGCTCTATTGTAGATGGTTGGTAGCCCTATGGTAGATGAGTGGTGGCTCTATGGTAGATGAGTGGTGGCTCTATGGTAGATGAATCACCATTCATCTATTCATCTATTCATTCATCTATGGTAGATGAATGGTGGCTCTATGTTAGATGAATGGTGGCTCTATGGTAGATGAATGGTGGCTCTATGGTAGATGAGTGGTGGCCCTATGGTAGATGAATGGTGGCTCTATGGTAGATGAATGGTAGATGAGTGGTGAATAAATGGTAGATGAATGATGGCCCTATGGTAGATGAATGGTGGCTCTATGGTAGATGAATGGTGGCTCTATGGTAAATGAATGGTGGCTCTATGGTATATAAATGGTGGCTCTATGGTATTTAAATGGTGGCTCTATGGTAGATGAATGGTGGCTCTATGGTAGATGAATGGTGGCTCTATGGTAGATGAATGGTGGCTCTATGGTAGATGAATGGTGGCTCTATGGTATATAAATGGTGGCTCTATGGTATTTAAATGGTGGCTCTATGGTAGATGAATGGTGGCTCTATGGTAGATGAATGGTGGCTCTATGGTAGATGAATGGTGGCTCTATGGTAGATGAATAGTGGCTCTATGGTAGATGAATGGTGGCTCTATGGTAGATGAATGGTGGCTCTATGGTAGATGAATAGTGGCTCTATGGTAGATAAATGGTGGCTCTATGGTAGATGAATGGTGGCTCTATGGTATATAAATGGTGGCTCTATGGTATTTAAATGGTGGCTCTATGGTAGATGAATGGTGGCTCTATGGTAGATGAATGGTGGCTCTATGGTAGATGAATGGTGGCTCTATGGTAGATGAGTGGTAGATGAATGGTAGATGAATGGTAGCCCTAGGGTAGATGAATGGTGGCTCTATGGTAGATGAATGATGGCTCTATGGTAGATGAATGGTGGCTCTATGGTATAAAAATGGTGGCTCTATGGTATTTAAATGGTGGCTCTATGGTAGATGAATGGTGGCTCTATGGAAGATGAATGGTGGCTCTATGGTAGATGAATTGTGGCTCTATGGTAGATGAATGTTGGCTCTATGGTAGATGAATGGTGGCTCTATAGTTGATGAATGGTGGCTCAATGGTAGATGAATGCTGGCTGTATGGTAGATGAATGGTAGCTGTATGGTAGATGAATGGTAGATGAGTGGTGGATGAATGGTAGATGAATGGTAGCCCTATGGTAGATGATTGGTGGCTCTATGGTAGATGAAAGATGGCTCTATGGTAGATGAATGGTAGCTCTATTGTAGATGGTTGGTAGCCCTATGGTAGATGAGTGGTGGCTCTATGGTAGATGAGTGGTGGCTCTATGGTAGATGAGTGGTGGCTCTATGGTAGATGAATGGTGGCTCTATGGTGGATGGTTGGTAGCCCTATGGTAGATGAGTGGTGGCTCTATGGTAGATGAGTGGTGGCTCTATGGTAGATGAATGGTGGCTCTATGGTAGATGAATGGTGGCTCTATGGTAGATGAATGTGGGGGAATTGTAGATGAATGGTGGCTCTATGGTAGATGAATGGTGGCTCTATGGTAGATGAGTGGTGGCCCTATGGTAGATGAGTGGTGGATGAATTGTAGATTTATGGTAGCCATATGGTAGATGAGTGGTGGCTCTATGGTAGATGAATGGTGGCTCTATGGTAGATGAATGGTGGCTCTATGGTAGATTAATGGTGACTCTATGGTAGATGAATGGTGGCTCTATGGTAGATGAATGGTGGCTCTATGGTAGATGAATGGTGGCTCT
Source organism: Strongylocentrotus droebachiensis (assembly GCA_035222895.1). Lineage (NCBI taxonomy): Eukaryota > Metazoa > Echinodermata > Echinoidea > Camarodonta > Strongylocentrotidae > Strongylocentrotus > Strongylocentrotus droebachiensis. The sequence continues at coordinate 329,558 of JAVYIG010001320.1, read as the reverse complement.
ATGGTAGATGAATGGTAGGTGAATGGTAGATGAATGGTAGCTCTATGGTAGATGAATAGTGACTCTATGGTAGATGAATGGTGGCTCTATGGTGGATGAATGGTGGCTCTATGGTAGATGAATGGTGGCTCTATGGTAGATGAATGGTGGCTCTATGGTAGATGAGTTTTATAATAAATGGTAGATGAATGGTGGCCCTATGGTAGATGAATGGTGGCTCTATGGTAGATGAATGTGGGGGAATGGTAGATGAATGGTGGCTCTATGGTAGATGAATGGTGGCTCTATGGTAGATGAGTGGTGGCCCTATGGTAGATGAATGGTGGCTCTATGGTAGATGAATGGTAGATGAGTGGAGAATAAATGGTAGATGAATGATGGCCCTATGGTAGATGAATGGTGGCTCTATGGTAGATGAATGGTGGCTCTATGGTAGATGAATGGTGGCTCTATGGTATATAAATGGTGGCTCTATGGAATTTAAATGGTGGCTCTATGGTAGATGAATGGTGGCTCTATGGTAGATGAATGGTGGCTCTATGGTAGATGAATGGTGGATCTATGGTAGATGAATGGTGGCTCTATGGTAGATGAATGGTGGCTCTATGGTAGATGAATGGTGGCTCTATGGTATATAAATGGTGGCTCTATGGTATTTAAATGGTGGCTCTATGGTAGATGAATGGTGGCTCTATGGTAGATGAATGGTGGCTCTATGGTAGATGAATGGTGGCTCTATGGTAGATGAATAGTGGCTCTATGGTAGATGAATGGTGGCTCTATGGTAGATGAGTGGTGGCTCTATGGTAGATGAATGGTGGCTCTATTGTAGATGGTTGGTAGCCCTATGGTAGATGAGTGGTGGCTCTATGGTAGATGAATGGTGGCTCTATGGTAGATGAATGGTAGATGAGTGGTGAATAAATGGTAGATGAATGATGGCCCTATGGTGATGAATGGTGGCTCTATGGTAGATGAATGGTGGCTCTATGGTAGATGAATGGTGGCTCTATGGTATATAAATGGTGGCTCTATGGTATTTAAATGGTGGCTCTATGGTAGATGAATGGTGGCTCTATGGTAGATGAATGGTGGCTCTATGGTATTTAAATGGAGGCTCTATGGTAGATGAATGGTGGCTCTATGGTAGATGAATGGTGGCTCTATGGTAGATGAATTGTGGCTCTATGGTAGATGAATGTTGGCTCTATGGTAGATGAATGGTGGCTCTATAGTTGATGAATGGTGGCTCAATGGTAGATGAATGCTGGCTGTATGGTAGATAAATGGTAGCTGTATGGTAGATGAATGGTAGATGAGTGGTGGATGAATGGTAGATGAATGGTAGCCCTATGGTAGATGAGTGGTGGCTCTATGGTAGATGAAAGATGGCTCTATGGTAGATGAATGGTAGCTCTATTGTAGATGGTTGGTAGCCCTATGGTAGATGAGTGGTGGCTCTATGGTAGATGAGTGGTGGCTCTATGGTAGATGAATGGTGGCTCTATTGTAGATGGTTGGTAGCCCTATGGTAGATGAGTGGTGGCTCTATGGTAGATGACTGGTGGCTCTATGGTAGATGAATGGTGGCTCTATGGTAGATGAATGGTGGCTCTATGGTAGATGAATGGTGGCTCTATGGTAGATGAATGGTGGCTCTATGGTAGATGAGTGGTGGCCCTATGGTAGATGAATGGTGGCTCTATGGTAGATGAATGGTAGATGAGTGGTGAATAAATGGTAGATGAATGATGGCCCTATGGTGATGAATGGTGGCTCTATGGTAGATGAATGGTGGCTCTATGGTAGATGAATGGTGGCTCTATGGTATATAAATGGTGGCTCTATGGTATTTAAATGGTGGCTCTATGGTAGATGAATGGTGGCTCTATGGTAGATGAATGGTGGCTCTATGGTAGATGAATGGTGGCTCTATGGTAGATGAATGGTGGCTCTATGGTAGATGAATGGTGGCTCTATGGTAGATGAATGGTGGCTCTATGGTATATAAATGGTGGCTCTATGGTATTTAAATGGAGGCTCTATGGTAGATGAATGGTGGCTCTATGGTAGATGAATGGTGGCTCTATGGTAGATGAATGGTGGCTCTATGGTAGATGAATAGTGGCTCTATGGTAGATGAATGGTGGCTCTATGGTAGATGAATGGTGGCTCTATGGTAGATGAATAGTGGCTCTATGGTAGATAAATGGTGGCTCTATGGTAGATGAATGGTGGCTCTATGGTATATAAATGGTGGCTCTATGGTATTTAAATGGTGGCTCTATGGTAGATGAATGGTGGCTCTATGGTAGATGAATGGTGGCTCTATGGTAGATGAATGGTGGCTCTATGGTAGATGAGTGGTAGATGAATGGTAGATGAATGGTAGCCCTAGGGTAGATGAATGGTGGCTCTATGGTAGATGAATGATGGCTCTATGGTAGATGAATGGTGGCTCTATGGTATAAAAATGGTGGCTCTATGGTATTTAAATGGTGGCTCTATGGTAGATGAATGGTGGCTCTATGGAAGATGAATGGTGGCTCTATGGTAGATGAATTGTGGCTCTATGGTAGATGAATGTTTGCTCTATGGTAGATGAATGATGGCTCTATAGTTGATGAATTGTGGCTCAATGGTAGATGAATGCTGGCTGTATGGTAGATGAATGGTAGCTGTATGGTAGATGAATGGTAGATGAGTGGTGGATGAATGGTAGATGAATGGTAGCCCTATGGTAGATGAGTGGTGGCTCTATGGTAGATGAAAGATGGCTCTATGGTAGATGAATGGTAGCTCTATTGTAGATGGTTGGTAGCCCTATGGTAGATGAGTGGTGGCTCTATGGTAGATGAGTGGTGGCTCTATGGTAGATGAGTGGTGGCTCTATGGTAGATGAATGGTGGCTCTATGGTAGATGGTTGGTAGCCCTATGGTAGATGAGTGGTGGCTCTATGGTAGATGAGTGGTGGCTCTATGGTAGATGAATGGTGGCTCTATGGTAGATGAATGGTGGCTCTATGGTAGATGAATGGTGGCTCTATGGTAGATGAATGGTGGCTCTATGGTAGATGAATGGTGACTCTATGGTGATGAATGGTGGCTCTATGGTAGATGAATGGTGGCTCTATGGTAGATGAATGGTAGCTCTATGGTAGATGAATGGTGGCTCTATGGTAGATGAATGGTGGCTCTATGGTAGATGAATGGCTCTATGGTAGATGAATTGTGGATCTATTGTAGATGAATGGTGGATCTATGGTAGATGAATGGTGGCTCTATGGTAGATGAATGGTGGCTCTATGGTAGATGAATGGTGGCTCTATGGTATATAAATGGTGGTTCTATGGTATTTAAATGGTGGCTCTATGGTAGATAAATGGTGGCTCTATGGTAGATGAATGGTGGCTCTATGGTGATGAGTGGTAGATGAATGGTAGATGAATGGTAGCCCTAGGGTAGATGAATGGTGGCTCTATGGTAGATGAATGATGGCTCTATGGTATATAAATGGTGGCTCTATGGTATTTAAATGGTGGCTCTATGGTAGATGAATGGTGGATCTATGGTAGATGAATGGTGGCTCTATGGTAGATGAATGGTGGCTCTATGGTAGATGAATAGTGGCTCTATCGTAGATGAATGGTGGCTCTATAGTTGATGAATGGTGGCTCTATGGTAGATGAATGGTGGCTGTATGGTAGATGAATGGTAGATGAGTGGTGGATGAATGGTAGATGAATGGTAGCCCTATGGAAGATGAGTGGTGGCTCTATGGTAGATGAATGGTGGCTCTATGGTAGATGGATGGTAGCCCTATGGTAGATGAGTGGTGGCTCTATGGTAGATGAGTGGTGGCTCTATGGTAGATGAATGGTGGCTCTATGGTAGATGAATGGTGGCTCTATGGTAGATGAATGGTGGCTCTATGGTAGATGAATGGTGGCTCTATGGTGGGTGAATGGTAGATGAGTGGTGGGTGAATGGTAGATGAATGGTGGCTCTATGGTAGATGAATGGTGGCTCTATGGTGGGTGAATGGTAGATGAGTGGTGGGTGAATGGTAGATGAATGGTGGCTCTATGGTAGATGAATGGTGGCTCTATGGTAGATGAATGGTGGCTCTATAGTAGATGAATGGTGGCTCTATGGTAGATGAATGGTGGCTCTATGGTAGATGAATGGTGGCTCTATGGTAGATGAATGGTGGTTCTATGGTAGATGAATGGTGGCTCTATGGTAGATGAATGGTGGCTCTATGGTAGATGAATGGTGGCTCTATGGTAGATGAATGGTGGCTCTATGGTAGATGAATTGTGGATCTATTGTAGATGAATGGTGGATCTATGGTAGATGAATGGTGGCTCTATGGTAGATGAATGGTGGCTCTATGGTAGATGAATGGTGGCTCTATGGTATATAAATGGTGGTTCTATGGTATTTAAATGGTGGCTCAATGGTAGATGAATGGTGGCTCTATGGTAGATGAATGGTGGCTCTATGGTATATAAATGGTGGCTCTATGGTATTTAAATGGTGGCTCTATGGTAGATGAATGGTGGCTCTATGGTAGATGAATGGTGGCTCTATGGTAGATGAATGGTGGCTCTATGGTAGATGAATAGTGGCTCTATGGTAGATGAATGGTGGCTCTATGGTAGATGAATGGTGGCTCTATGGTAGATGAATGGCTCTATGGTAGATGAATTGTGGATCTATTGTAGATGAATGGTGGATCTATGGTAGATGAATGGTGGCTCTATGGTAGATGAATGGTGGCTCTATGGTAGATGAATGGTGGCTCTATGGTATATAAATGGTGGTTCTATGGTAGATGAATGGTGGCTCTATGGTAGATGAATGGTGGCTCTATGGTGATGAGTGGTAGATGAATGGTAGATGAATGGTAGCCCTAGGGTAGATGAATGGTGGCTCTATGGTAGATGAATGATGGCTCTATGGTATATAAATGGTGGCTCTATGGTATTTAAATGGTGGCTCTATGGTAGATGAATGGTGGATCTATGGTAGATGAATGGTGGCTCTATGGTAGATGAATGGTGGCTCTATGGTAGATGAATAGTGGCTCTATCGTAGATGAATGGTGGCTCTATAGTTGATGAATGGTGGCTCTATGGTAGATGAATGGTGGCTGTATGGTAGATGAATGGTAGATGAGTGGTGGATGAATGGTAGATGAATGGTAGCCCTATGGAAGATGAGTGGTGGCTCTATGGTAGATGAATGGTGGCTCTATGGTTGATGAATGGTGGCTCTATGGTAGATGGATGGTAGCCCTATGGTAGATGAGTGGTGGCTCTATGGTAGATGAGTGGTGGCTCTATGGTAGATGAATGGTGGCTCTATGGTAGATGAATGGTGGCTCTATGGTAGATGAATGGTGGCTCTATGGTAGATGAATGGTGGCTCTATGGTGGGTGAATGGTAGATGAGTGGTGGGTGAATGGTAGATGAATGGTGGCTCTATGGTAGATGAATGGTGGCTCTATGGTGGGTGAATGGTAGATGAGTGGTGGGTGAATGGTAGATGAATGGTGGCTCTATGGTAGATGAATGGTGGCTCTATGGTAGATGAATGGTGGCTCTATGGTAGATGAATGGTGGCTCTATGGTAGATGAATGGTGGCTCTATGGTAGATGAATGGTGGCTCTATGGTAGATGAATGGTGGTTCTATGGTAGATGAATGGTGGCTCTATGGTAGATGAATGGTGGCTCTATGGTAGATGAATGGTGGCTCTATGGTAGATGAATGGTGGCTCTATGGTAGATGAATTGTGGATCTATTGTAGATGAATGGTGGATCTATGGTAGATGAATGGTGGCTCTATGGTAGATGAATGGTGGCTCTATGGTAGATGAATGGTGGCTCTATGGTATATAAATGGTGGTTCTATGGTATTTAAATGGTGGCTCTATGGTAGATGAATGGTGGCTCTATGGTAGATGAATGGTGGCTCTATGGTATGTAAATGGTGGCTCTATGGTATTTAAATGGTGGCTCTATGGTAGATGAATGGTGGCTCTATGGTAGATGAATGGTGGCTCTATGGTAGATGAATGGTGGCTCTATGGTAGATGAATAGTGGCTCTATGGTAGATGAATGGTGGCTCTATGGTAGATGAATGGTGGCTCTATGGTAGATGAATAGTGGCTCTATGGTAGATAAATGGTGGCTCTATGGTAGATGAATGGTGGCTCTATGGTATATAAATGGTGGCTCTATGGTATTTAAATGGTGGCTCTATGGTAGATGAATGGTGGCTCTATGGTAGATGAATGGTGGCTCTATGGTAGATGAATGGTGGCTCTATGGTAGATGAGTTGTAGATGAATGGTAGATGAATGGTAGCCCTAGGGTAGATGAATGGTGGCTCTATGGTAGATGAATGATGGCTCTATGGTAGATGAATGGTGGCTCTATGGTATAAAAATGGTGGCTCTATGGTATTTAAATGGTGGCTCTATGGTAGATGAATGGTGGCTCTATGGTAGATGAATGGTGGCTCTATGGTAGATGAATGGTGGCTCTATGGTAGATGAATAGTGGCTCTATGGTAGATGAATGGTGGCTCTATGGTAGATGAATGGTGGCTCTATGGTAGATGAATGGTGGTTCTATGGTAGATAAATGGTGGCTCTATGGTATTTAAATGGTGGCTCTATGGTAGATGAATGGTGGCTCTATGGTAGATGAATGGTGGCTCTATGGTAGATGAATGGTGGCTCTATGGTAGATGAGTTGTAGATGAATGGTAGATGAATGGTAGCCCTAGGGTAGATGAATGGTGGCTCTATGGTAGATGAATGATGGCTCTATGGTAGATGAATGGTGGCTCTATGGTAGATGAATGGTGGCTCTATGGTAGATGAATGGCTCTATGGTAGATGAATGGTGGCTCTATGGTAGATGAATGGTGGCTCTATGGTAGATGAATGGTGGCTCTATGGTAGATGAATGGTGGCTCTATGGTAGATGAATGGTGGTTCTATGGTAGATGAATGGTGGCTCTATGGTAGATGAATGGTGGCTCTATGGTAGATGAATGGTGGCTCTATGGTAGATGAATGGTGGCTCTATGGTAGATGAATGGTGGCTCTATGGTAGATGAATGGTGGCTCTATGGTAGATGAATGGTGGCTCTATGGTATATAAATGGTGGTTCTATGGTATTTAAATGGTGGCTCTATGGTAGATGAATGGTGGCTCTATGGTAGATGAATGGTGGCTCTATGGTATATAAATGGTGGCTCTATGGTATTTAAATGGTGGCTCTATGGTAGATGAATGGTGGCTCTATGGTAGATGAATGGTGGCTCTATGGTAGATGAATGGTGGCTCTATGGTAGATGAATAGTGGCTCTATGGTAGATGAATGGTGGCTCTATGGTAGATGAATGGTGGCTCTATGGTAGATGAATAGTGGCTCTATGGTAGATAAATGGTGGCTCTATGGTAGATGAATGGTGGCTCTATGGTATATAAATGGTGGCTCTATGGTATTTAAATGGTGGCTCTATGGTAGATGAATGGTGGCTCTATGGTAGATGAATGGTGGCTCTATGGTAGATGAATGGTGGCTCTATGGTAGATGAGTTGTAGATGAATGGTAGAAGAATGGTAGCCCTAGGGTAGATGAATGGTGGCTCTATGGTAGATGAATGATGGCTCTATGGTAGATGAATGGTGGCTCTATGGTATAAAAATGGTGGCTCTATGGTATTTAAATGGTGGCTCTATGGTAGATGAATGGTGGCTCTATGGTAGATGAATGGTGGCTCTATGGTATATAAATGGTGGCTCTATGGTATTTAAATGGTGGCTCTATGGTAGATGAATGGTGGCTCTATGGTAGATGAATGGTGGCTCTATGGTAGATGAATGGTGGCTCTATGGTAGATGAATGGTAGCTCTATGGTAGATGAATGGTGGCTCTATGGTAGATGAATGGTGGCTCTATGGTAGATGAATGGCTCTATGGTAGATGAATTGTGGATCTATTGTAGATGAATGGTGGATCTATGGTAGATGAATGGTGGCTCTATGGTAGATGAATGGTGGCTCTATGGTAGATGAATGGTGGCTCTATGGTATATAAATGGTGGTTCTATGGTATTTAAATGGTGGCTCTATGGTAGATAAATGGTGGCTCTATGGTAGATGAATGGTGGCTCTATGGTGATGAGTGGTAGATGAATGGTAGATGAATGGTAGCCCTAGGGTAGATGAATGGTGGCTCTATGGTAGATGAATGATGGCTCTATGGTATATAAATGGTGGCTCTATGGTATTTAAATGGTGGCTCTATGGTAGATGAATGGTGGATCTATGGTAGATGAATGGTGGCTCTATGGTAGATGAATGGTGGCTCTATGGTAGATGAATAGTGGCTCTATCGTAGATGAATGGTGGCTCTATAGTTGATGAATGGTGGCTCTATGGTAGATGAATGGTGGCTGTATGGTAGATGAATGGTAGATGAGTGGTGGATGAATGGTAGATGAATGGTAGCCCTATGGAAGATGAGTGGTGGCTCTATGGTAGATGAATGGTGGCTCTATGGTTGATGAATGGTGGCTCTATGGTAGATGGATGGTAGCCCTATGGTAGATGAGTGGTGGCTCTATGGTAGATGAGTGGTGGCTCTATGGTAGATGAATGGTGGCTCTATGGTAGATGAATGGTGGCTCTATGGTAGATGAATGGTGGCTCTATGGTAGATGAATGGTGGCTCTATGGTGGGTGAATGGTAGATGAGTGGTGGGTGAATGGTAGATGAATGGTGGCTCTATGGTAGATGAATGGTGGCTCTATGGTGGGTGAATGGTAGATGAGTGGTGGGTGAATGGTAGATGAATGGTGGCTCTATGGTAGATGAATGGTGGCTCTATGGTAGATGAATGGTGGCTCTATGGTAGATGAATGGTGGCTCTATGGTAGATGAATGGTGGCTCTATGGTAGATGAATGGTGGCTCTATGGTAGATGAATGGTGGTTCTATGGTAGATGAATGGTGGCTCTATGGTAGATGAATGGTGGCTCTATGGTAGATGAATGGTGGCTCTATGGTAGATGAATGGTGGCTCTATGGTAGATGAATTGTGGATCTATTGTAGATGAATGGTGGATCTATGGTAGATGAATGGTGGCTCTATGGTAGATGAATGGTGGCTCTATGGTAGATGAATGGTGGCTCTATGGTAGATGAATGGCTCTATGGTAGATGAATTGTGGATCTATTGTAGATGAATGGTGGATCTATGGTAGATGAATGGTGGCTCTATGGTAGATGAATGGTGGCTCTATGGTAGATGAATGGTGGCTCTATGGTATATAAATGGTGGTTCTATGGTATTTAAATGGTGGCTCTATGGTAGATAAATGGTGGCTCTATGGTAGATGAATGGTGGCTCTATGGTGATGAGTGGTAGATGAATGGTAGATGAATGGTAGCCCTAGGGTAGATGAATGGTGGCTCTATGGTAGATGAATGATGGCTCTATGGTATATAAATGGTGGCTCTATGGTATTTAAATGGTGGCTCTATGGTAGATGAATGGTGGATCTATGGTAGATGAATGGTGGCTCTATGGTAGATGAATGGTGGCTCTATGGTAGATGAATAGTGGCTCTATCGTAGATGAATGGTGGCTCTATAGTTGATGAATGGTGGCTCTATGGTAGATGAATGGTGGCTGTATGGTAGATGAATGGTAGATGAGTGGTGGATGAATGGTAGATGAATGGTAGCCCTATGGAAGATGAGTGGTGGCTCTATGGTAGATGAATGGTGGCTCTATGGTTGATGAATGGTGGCTCTATGGTAGATGGATGGTAGCCCTATGGTAGATGAGTGGTGGCTCTATGGTAGATGAGTGGTGGCTCTATGGTAGATGAATGGTGGCTCTATGGTAGATGAATGGTGGCTCTATGGTAGATGAATGGTGGCTCTATGGTAGATGAATGGTGGCTCTATGGTGGGTGAATGGTAGATGAGTGGTGGGTGAATGGTAGATGAATGGTGGCTCTATGGTAGATGAATGGTGGCTCTATGGTGGGTGAATGGTAGATGAGTGGTGGGTGAATGGTAGATGAATGGTGGCTCTATGGTAGATGAATGGTGGCTCTATGGTAGATGAATGGTGGCTCTATGGTAGATGAATGGTGGCTCTATGGTAGATGAATGGTGGCTCTATGGTAGATGAATGGTGGCTCTATGGTAGATGAATGGTGGTTCTATGGTAGATGAATGGTGGCTCTATGGTAGATGAATGGTGGCTCTATGGTAGATGAATGGTGGCTCTATGGTAGATGAATGGTGGCTCTATGGTAGATGAATTGTGGATCTATTGTAGATGAATGGTGGATCTATGGTAGATGAATGGTGGCTCTATGGTAGATGAATGGTGGCTCTATGGTAGATGAATGGTGGCTCTATGGTATATAAATGGTGGTTCTATGGTATTTAAATGGTGGCTCTATGGTAGATGAATAGTGGCTCTATGGTAGATGAATGGTGGCTCTATGGTATATAAATGGTGGCTCTATGGTATTTAAATGGTGGCTCTATGGTAGATGAATGGTGGCTCTATGGTAGATGAATGGTGGCTCTATGGTAGATGAATGGTGGCTCTATGGTAGATGAGTTGTAGATGAATGGTAGAAGAATGGTAGCCCTAGGGTAGATGAATGGTGGCTCTATGGTAGATGAATGATGGCTCTATGGTAGATGAATGGTGGCTCTATGGTATAAAAATGGTGGCTCTATGGTATTTAAATGGTGGCTCTATGGTAGATGAATGGTGGCTCTATGGTAGATGAATGGTGGCTCTATGGTATATAAATGGTGGCTCTATGGTATTTAAATGGTGGCTCTATGGTAGATGAATGGTGGCTCTATGGTAGATGAATGGTGGCTCTATGGTAGATGAATGGTGGCTCTATGGTAGATGAATGGTAGCTCTATGGTAGATGAATGGTGGCTCTATGGTAGATGAATGGTGGCTCTATGGTAGATGAATGGCTCTATGGTAGATGAATTGTGGATCTATTGTAGATGAATGGTGGATCTATGGTAGATGAATGGTGGCTCTATGGTAGATGAATGGTGGCTCTATGGTAGATGAATGGTGGCTCTATGGTATATAAATGGTGGTTCTATGGTATTTAAATGGTGGCTCTATGGTAGATAAATGGTGGCTCTATGGTAGATGAATGGTGGCTCTATGGTGATGAGTGGTAGATGAATGGTAGATGAATGGTAGCCCTAGGGTAGATGAATGGTGGCTCTATGGTAGATGAATGATGGCTCTATGGTATATAAATGGTGGCTCTATGGTATTTAAATGGTGGCTCTATGGTAGATGAATGGTGGATCTATGGTAGATGAATGGTGGCTCTATGGTAGATGAATGGTGGCTCTATGGTAGATGAATAGTGGCTCTATCGTAGATGAATGGTGGCTCTATAGTTGATGAATGGTGGCTCTATGGTAGATGAATGGTGGCTGTATGGTAGATGAATGGTAGATGAGTGGTGGATGAATGGTAGATGAATGGTAGCCCTATGGAAGATGAGTGGTGGCTCTATGGTAGATGAATGGTGGCTCTATGGTTGATGAATGGTGGCTCTATGGTAGATGGATGGTAGCCCTATGGTAGATGAGTGGTGGCTCTATGGTAGATGAGTGGTGGCTCTATGGTAGATGAATGGTGGCTCTATGGTAGATGAATGGTGGCTCTATGGTAGATGAATGGTGGCTCTATGGTAGATGAATGGTGGCTCTATGGTGGGTGAATGGTAGATGAGTGGTGGGTGAATGGTAGATGAATGGTGGCTCTATGGTAGATGAATGGTGGCTCTATGGTGGGTGAATGGTAGATGAGTGGTGGGTGAATGGTAGATGAATGGTGGCTCTATGGTAGATGAATGGTGGCTCTATGGTAGATGAATGGTGGCTCTATGGTAGATGAATGGTGGCTCTATGGTAGATGAATGGTGGCTCTATGGTAGATGAATGGTGGCTCTATGGTAGATGAATGGTGGTTCTATGGTAGATGAATGGTGGCTCTATGGTAGATGAATGGTGGCTCTATGGTAGATGAATGGTGGCTCTATGGTAGATGAATGGTGGCTCTATGGTAGATGAATTGTGGATCTATTGTAGATGAATGGTGGATCTATGGTAGATGAATGGTGGCTCTATGGTAGATGAATGGTGGCTCTATGGTAGATGAATGGTGGCTCTATGGTAGATGAATGGCTCTATGGTAGATGAATTGTGGATCTATTGTAGATGAATGGTGGATCTATGGTAGATGAATGGTGGCTCTATGGTAGATGAATGGTGGCTCTATGGTAGATGAATGGTGGCTCTATGGTATATAAATGGTGGTTCTATGGTATTTAAATGGTGGCTCTATGGTAGATAAATGGTGGCTCTATGGTAGATGAATGGTGGCTCTATGGTGATGAGTGGTAGATGAATGGTAGATGAATGGTAGCCCTAGGGTAGATGAATGGTGGCTCTATGGTAGATGAATGATGGCTCTATGGTATATAAATGGTGGCTCTATGGTATTTAAATGGTGGCTCTATGGTAGATGAATGGTGGATCTATGGTAGATGAATGGTGGCTCTATGGTAGATGAATGGTGGCTCTATGGTAGATGAATAGTGGCTCTATCGTAGATGAATGGTGGCTCTATAGTTGATGAATGGTGGCTCTATGGTAGATGAATGGTGGCTGTATGGTAGATGAATGGTAGATGAGTGGTGGATGAATGGTAGATGAATGGTAGCCCTATGGAAGATGAGTGGTGGCTCTATGGTAGATGAATGGTGGCTCTATGGTTGATGAATGGTGGCTCTATGGTAGATGGATGGTAGCCCTATGGTAGATGAGTGGTGGCTCTATGGTAGATGAGTGGTGGCTCTATGGTAGATGAATGGTGGCTCTATGGTAGATGAATGGTGGCTCTATGGTAGATGAATGGTGGCTCTATGGTAGATGAATGGTGGCTCTATGGTGGGTGAATGGTAGATGAGTGGTGGGTGAATGGTAGATGAATGGTGGCTCTATGGTAGATGAATGGTGGCTCTATGGTGGGTGAATGGTAGATGAGTGGTGGGTGAATGGTAGATGAATGGTGGCTCTATGGTAGATGAATGGTGGCTCTATGGTAGATGAATGGTGGCTCTATGGTAGATGAATGGTGGCTCTATGGTAGATGAATGGTGGCTCTATGGTAGATGAATGGTGGCTCTATGGTAGATGAATGGTGGTTCTATGGTAGATGAATGGTGGCTCTATGGTAGATGAATGGTGGCTCTATGGTAGATGAATGGTGGCTCTATGGTAGATGAATGGTGGCTCTATGGTAGATGAATTGTGGATCTATTGTAGATGAATGGTGGATCTATGGTAGATGAATGGTGGCTCTATGGTAGATGAATGGTGGCTCTATGGTAGATGAATGGTGGCTCTATGGTATATAAATGGTGGTTCTATGGTATTTAAATGGTGGCTCTATGGTAGATGAATAGTGGCTCTATGGTAGATGAATGGTGGCTCTATGGTATATAAATGGTGGCTCTATGGTATTTAAATGGTGGCTCTATGGTAGATGAATGGTGGCTCTATGGTAGATGAATGGTGGCTCTATGGTAGATGAATGGTGGCTCTATGGTAGATGAATAGTGGCTCTATGGTAGATGAATGGTGGCTCTATGGTAGATGAATGGTGGCTCTATGGTAGATGAATAGTGGCTCTATGGTAGATAAATGGTGGCTCTATGGTAGATGAATGGTGGCTCTATGGTATATAAATGGTGGCTCTATGGTATTTAAATGGTGGCTCTATGGTAGATGAATGGTGGCTCTATGGTAGATGAATGGTGGCTCCATGGTAGATGAATGGTGGCTCTATGGTAGATGAGTTGTAGATGAATGGTAGATGAATGGTAGCCCTAGGGTAGATGAATGGTGGCTCTATGGTAGATGAATGATGGCTCTATGGTAGATGAATGGTGGCTCTATGGTATAAAAATGGTGGCTCTATGGTATTTAAATGGTGGCTCTATGGTAGATGAATGGTGGCTCTATGGAAGATGAATGGTGGCTCTATGGTAGATGAATTGTGGCTCTATGGTAGATGAATGTTGGCTCTATGGTAGATGAATGGTGGCTCTATAGTTGATGAATGGTGGCTCAATGGTAGATGAATGCTGGCTGTATGGTAGATGAATGGTAGCTGTATGGTAGATGAATGGTAGATGAGTGGTGGATGAATGGTAGATGAATGGTAGCCCTATGGTAGATGAGTGGTGGCTCTATGGTAGATGAAAGATGGCTCTATGGTAGATGAATGGTAGCTCTATTGTAGATGGTTGGTAGCCCTATGGTAGATGAGTGGTGGCTCTATGGTAGATGAGTGGTGGCTCTATGGTAGATGAGTGGTGGCTCTATGGTAGATGAATGGTGGCTCTATGGTAGATGGTTGGTAGCCCTATGGTAGATGAGTGGTGGCTCTATGGTAGATGAGTGGTGGCTCTATGGTAGATGAATGGTGGCTCTATGGTAGATGAATGGTGGCTCTATGGTAGATGAATGTGGGGGAATTGTAGATGAATGGTGGCTCTATGGTAGATGAATGGTGGCTCTATGGTAGATGAGTGGTGGCCCTATGGTAGATGAGTGGTGGATGAATTGTAGATTTATGGTAGCCATATGGTAGATGAGTGGTGGCTCTATGGTAGATGAATGGTGGCTCTATGGTAGATGAATGGTGGCTCTATGGTAGATTAATGGTGACTCTATGGTAGATGAATGGTGGCTCTATGGTAGATGAATGGTGGCTCTATGGTAGATGAATGGTGGCTCTATGGTAGATGAATGGTAGGTGAATGGTAGATGAATGGTAGCTCTATGGTAGATGAATAGTGACTCTATGGTAGATGAATGGTGGCTCTATGGTGGATGAATGGTGGCTCTATGGTAGATGAATGGTGGCTCTATGGTAGATGAATGGTGGCTCTATGGTAGATGAGTTTTATAATAAATGGTAGATGAATGGTGGCCCTATGGTAGATGAATGGTGGCTCTATGGTAGATGAATGTGGGGGAATGGTAGATGAATGGTGGCTCTATGGTAGATGAATGGTGGCTCTATGGTAGATGAGTGGTGGCCCTATGGTAGATGAATGGTGGCTCTATGGTAGATGAATGGTAGATGAGTGGTGAATAAATGGTAGATGAATGATGGCCCTATGGTAGATGAATGGTGGCTCTATGGTAGATGAATGGTGGCTCTATGGTAGATGAATGGTGGCTCTATGGTATATAAATGGTGGCTCTATGGTATTTAAATGGTGGCTCTATGGTAGATGAATGGTGGCTCTATGGTAGATGAATGGTGGCTCTATGGTAGATGAATGGTGGATCTATGGTAGATGAATGGTGGCTCTATGGTAGATGAATGGTGGCTCTATGGTAGATGAATGGTGGCTCTATGGTATATAAATGGTGGCTCTATGGTATTTAAATGGTGGCTCTATGGTAGATGAATGGTGGCTCTATGGTAGATGAATGGTGGCTCTATGGTAGATGAATGGTGGCTCTATGGTAGATGAATAGTGGCTCTATGGTAGATGAATGGTGGCTCTATGGTAGATGAGTGGTGGCTCTATGGTAGATGAATGGTGGCTCTATTGTAGATGGTTGGTAGCCCTATGGTAGATGAGTGGTGGCTCTATGGTAGATGAATGGTGGCTCTATGGTAGATGAATGGTAGATGAGTGGTGAATAAATGGTAGATGAATGATGGCCCTATGGTGATGAATGGTGGCTCTATGGTAGATGAATGGTGGCTCTATGGTAGATGAATGGTGGCTCTATGGTATATAAATGGTGGCTCTATGGTATTTAAATGGTGGCTCTATGGTAGATGAATGGTGGCTCTATGGTAGATGAATGGTGGCTCTATGGTATTTAAATGGAGGCTCTATGGTAGATGAATGGTGGCTCTATGGTAGATGAATGGTGGCTCTATGGTAGATGAATTGTGGCTCTATGGTAGATGAATGTTGGCTCTATGGTAGATGAATGGTGGCTCTATAGTTGATGAATGGTGGCTCAATGGTAGATGAATGCTGGCTGTATGGTAGATAAATGGTAGCTGTATGGTAGATGAATGGTAGATGAGTGGTGGATGAATGGTAGATGAATGGTAGCCCTATTGTAGATGAGTGGTGGCTCTATGGTAGATGAAAGATGGCTCTATGGTAGATGAATGGTAGCTCTATTGTAGATGGTTGGTAGCCCTATGGTAGATGAGTGGTGGCTCTATGGTAGATGAGTGGTGGCTCTATGGTAGATGAATGGTGGCTCTATTGTAGATGGTTGGTAGCCCTATGGTAGATGAGTGGTGGCTCTATGGTAGATGACTGGTGGCTCTATGGTAGATGAATGGTGGCTCTATGGTAGATGAATGGTGGCTCTATGGTAGATGAATGGTGGCTCTATGGTAGATGAATGGTGGCTCTATGGTAGATGAGTGGTGGCCCTATGGTAGATGAATGGTGGCTCTATGGTAGATGAATGGTAGATGAGTGGTGAATAAATGGTAGATGAATGATGGCCCTATGGTGATGAATGGTGGCTCTATGGTAGATGAATGGTGGCTCTATGGTAGATGAATGGTGGCTCTATGGTATATAAATGGTGGCTCTATGGTATTTAAATGGTGGCTCTATGGTAGATGAATGGTGGCTCTATGGTAGATGAATGGTGGCTCTATGGTAGATGAATGGTGGCTCTATGGTAGATGAATGGTGGCTCTATGGTAGATGAATGGTGGCTCTATGGTAGATGAATGGTGGCTCTATGGTATATAAATGGTGGCTCTATGGTATTTAAATGGAGGCTCTATGGTAGATGAATGGTGGCTCTATGGTAGATGAATGGTGGCTCTATGGTAGATGAATGGTGGCTCTATGGTAGATGAATAGTGGCTCTATGGTAGATGAATGGTGGCTCTATGGTAGATGAATGGTGGCTCTATGGTAGATGAATAGTGGCTCTATGGTAGATAAATGGTGGCTCTATGGTAGATGAATGGTGGCTCTATGGTATATAAATGGTGGCTCTATGGTATTTAAATGGTGGCTCTATTGTAGATGAATGGTGGCTCTATGGTAGATGAATGGTGGCTCTATGGTAGATGAATGATGGCTTTATGGTAGATGAGTGGTAGATGAATGGTAGATGAATGGTAGCCCTAGGGTAGATGAATGGTGGCTCTATGGTAGATGAATGATGGCTCTATGGTAGATGAATGGTGGCTCTATGGTATAAAAATGGTGGCTCTATGGTATTTAAATGGTGGCTCTATGGTAGATGAATGGTGGCTCTATGGAAGATGAATGGTGGCTCTATGGTAGATGAATTGTGGCTCTATGGTAGATGAATGTTGGCTCTATGGTAGATGAATGGTGGCTCTATAGTTGATGAATTGTGGCTCAGTGGTAGATGAATGCTGGCTGTATGGTAGATGAATGGTAGCTGTATGGTAGATGAATGGTAGATGAGTGGTGGATGAATGGTAGATGAATGGTAGCCCTATGGTAGATGAGTGGTGGCTCTATGGTAGATGAAAGATGGCTCTATGGTAGATGAATGGTAGCTCTATTGTAGATGGTTGGTAGCCCTATGGTAGATGAGTGGTGGCTCTATGGTAGATGAGTGGTGGCTCTATGGTAGATGAGTGGTGGCTCTATGGTAGATGAATGGTGGCTCTATGGTAGATGGTTGGTAGCCCTATGGTAGATGAGTGGTGGCTCTATGGTAGATGAGTGGTGGCTCTATGGTAGATGAATGGTGGCTCTATGGTAGATGAATGGTGGCTCTATGGTAGATGAATGGTGGCTCTATGGTAGATGAATGGTGGCTCTATGGTAGATGAATGGTGACTCTATGGTGATGAATGGTGGCTCTATGGTAGATGAATGGTGGCTCTATGGTAGATGAATGGTAGCTCTATGGTAGATGAATGGTGGCTCTATGGTAGATGAATGGTGGCTCTATGGTAGATGAATGGTGGCTCTATGGTATATAAATGGTGGTTCTATGGTATTTAAATGGTGGCTCTATGGTAGATAAATGGTGGCTCTATGGTAGATGAATGGTGGCTCTATGGTGATGAGTGGTAGATGAATGGTAGATGAATGGTAGCCCTAGGGTAGATGAATGGTGGCTCTATGGTAGATGAATGATGGCTCTATGGTATATAAATGGTGGCTCTATGGTATTTAAATGGTGGCTCTATGGTAGATGAATGGTGGATCTATGGTAGATGAATGGTGGCTCTATGGTAGATGAATGGTGGCTCTATGGTAGATGAATAGTGGCTCTATCGTAGATGAATGGTGGCTCTATAGTTGATGAATGGTGGCTCTATGGTAGATGAATGGTGGCTGTATGGTAGATGAATGGTAGATGAGTGGTGGATGAATGGTAGATGAATGGTAGCCCTATGGAAGATGAGTGGTGGCTCTATGGTAGATGAATGGTGGCTCTATGGTTGATGAATGGTGGCTCTATGGTAGATGGATGGTAGCCCTATGGTAGATGAGTGGTGGCTCTATGGTAGATGAGTGGTGGCTCTATGGTAGATGAATGGTGGCTCTATGGTAGATGAATGGTGGCTCTATGGTAGATGAATGGTGGCTCTATGGTAGATGAATGGTGGCTCTATGGTGGGTGAATGGTAGATGAGTGGTGGGTGAATGGTAGATGAATGGTGGCTCTATGGTAGATGAATGGTGGCTCTATGGTGGGTGAATGGTAGATGAGTGGTGGGTGAATGGTAGATGAATGGTGGCTCTATGGTAGATGAATGGTGGCTCTATGGTAGATGAATGGTGGCTCTATGGTAGATGAATGGTGGCTCTATGGTAGATGAATGGTGGCTCTATGGTAGATGAATGGTGGCTCTATGGTAGATGAATGGTGGTTCTATGGTAGATGAATGGTGGCTCTATGGTAGATGAATGGTGGCTCTATGGTAGATGAATGGTGGCTCTATGGTAGATGAATGGTGGCTCTATGGTAGATGAATTGTGGATCTATTGTAGATGAATGGTGGATCTATGGTAGATGAATGGTGGCTCTATGGTAGATGAATGGTGGCTCTATGGTAGATGAATGGTGGCTCTATGGTATATAAATGGTGGTTCTATGGTATTTAAATGGTGGCTCTATGGTAGATGAATGGTGGCTCTATGGTAGATGAATGGTGGCTCTATGGTATATAAATGGTGGCTCTATGGTATTTAAATGGTGGCTCTATGGTAGATGAATGGTGGCTCTATGGTAGATGAATGGTGGCTCTATGGTAGATGAATGGTGGCTCTATGGTAGATGAATAGTGGCTCTATGGTAGATGAATGGTGGCTCTATGGTAGATGAATGGTGGCTCTATGGTAGATGAATAGTGGCTCTATGGTAGATACATGGTGGCTCTATGGTAGATCAATGGTGGCTCTATGGTATATAAATGGTGGCTCTATGGTATTTAAATGGTGGCTCTATGGTAGATGAATGGTGGCTTTATGGTAGATGAATGGTGGCTCTATGGTAGATGAATGGTGGCTCTATGGTAGATGAGTTGTAGATGAATGGTAGATGAATGGTAGCCCTAGGGTAGATGAATGGTGGCTCTATGGTAGATGAATGATGGCTCTATGGTAGATAAATGGTGGCTCTATGGTATAAAAATGGTGGCTCTATGGTATTTAAATGGTGGCTCTATGGTAGATGAATGGTGGCTCTATGGAAGATGAATGGTGGCTCTATGGTAGATGAATTGTGGCTCTATGGTAGATGAATGTTGGCTCTATGGTAGATGAATGGTGGCTCTATAGTTGATGAATGGTGGCTCAATGGTAGATGAATGCTGGCTGTATGGTAGATGAATGGTAGCTGTATGGTAGATGAATGGTAGATGAGTGGTGGATGAATGGTAGATGAATGGTAGCCCTATGGTAGATGAGTGGTGGCTCTATGGTAGATGAAAGATGGCTCTATGGTAGATGAATGGTAGCTCTATTGTAGATGGTTGGTAGCCCTATGGTAGATGAGTGGTGGCTCTATGGTAGATGAGTGGTGGCTCTATGGTAGATGAGTGGTGGCTCTATGGTAGATGAATGGTGGCTCTATGGTAGATGGTTGGTAGCCCTATGGTAGATGAGTGGTGGCTCTATGGTAGATGAGTGGTGGCTCTATGGTAGATGAATGGTGGCTCTATGGTAGATGAATGGTGGCTCTATGGTAGATGAATGTGGGGGAATTGTAGATGAATGGTGGCTCTATGGTAGATGAATGGTGGCTCTATGGTAGATGAGTGGTGGCCCTATGGTAGATAAGTGGTGGATGAATTGTAGATTTATGGTAGCCATATGGTAGATGAGTGGTGGCTCTATGGTAGATGAATGGTGGCTCTATGGTAGATGAATGGTGGCTCTATGGTAGATTAATGGTGACTCTATGGTAGATGAATGGTGGCTCTATGGTAGATGAATGGTGGCTCTATGGTAGATGAATGGTGGCTCTATGGTAGATGAATGGTAGGTGAATGGTAGATGAATGGTAGCTCTATGGTAGATGAATAGTGACTCTATGGTAGATGAATGGTGGCTCTATGGTGGATGAATGGTGGCTCTATGGTAGATGAATGGTGGCTCTATGGTAGATGAATGGTGGCTCTATGGTAGATGAGTTTTATAATAAATGGTAGATGAATGGTGGCCCTATGGTAGATGAATGGTGGCTCTATGGTAGATGAATGTGGGGGAATGGTAGATGAATGGTGGCTCTATGGTAGATGAATGGTGGCTCTATGGTAGATGAGTGGTGGCCCTATGGTAGATGAATGGTGGCTCTATGGTAGATGAATGGTAGATGAGTGGTGAATAAATGGTAGATGAATGATGGCCCTATGGTAGATGAATGGTGGCTCTATGGTAGATGAATGGTGGCTCTATGGTAGATGAATGGTGGCTCTATGGTATATAAATGGTGGCTCTATGGTATTTAAATGGTGGCTCTATGGTAGATGAATGGTGGCTCTATGGTAGATGAATGGTGGCTCTATGGTAGATGAATGGTGGATCTATGGTAGATGAATGGTGGCTCTATGGTAGATGAATGGTGGCTCTATGGTAGATGAATGGTGGCTCTATGGTATATAAATGGTGGCTCTATGGTATTTAAATGGTGGCTCTATTGTAGATGGTTGGTAGCCCTATGGTAGATGAGTGGTGGCTCTATGGTAGATGAATGGTGGCTCTATGGTAGATGAATGGTAGATGAGTGGTGAATAAATGGTAGATGAATGATGGCCCTATGGTGATGAATGGTGGCTCTATGGTAGATGAATGGTGGCTCTATGGTAGATGAATGGTGGCTCTATGGTATATAAATGGTGGCTCTATGGTATTTAAATGGTGGCTCTATGGTAGATGAATGGTGGCTCTATGGTAGATGAATGGTGGCTCTATGGTATTTAAATGGAGGCTCTATGGTAGATGAATGGTGGCTCTATGGTAGATGAATGGTGGCTCTATTGTAGATGAATTGTGTCTCTATGGTAGATGAATGTTGGCTCTATGGTAGATGAATGGTGGCTCTATAGTTGATGAATGGTGGCTCAATGGTAGATGAATGCTGGCTGTATGGTAGATAAATGGTAGCTGTATGGTAAATGAATGGTAGATGAGTGGTGGATGAATGGTAGATGAATGGTAGCCCTATGGTAGATGAGTGGTGGCTCTATGGTAGATGAAAGATGGCTCTATGGTAGATGAATGGTAGCTCTATTGTAGATGGTTGGTAGCCCTATGGTAGATGAGTGGTGGCTCTATGGTAGATGAGTGGTGGCTCTATGGTAGATGAATGGTGGCTCTATTGTAGATGGTTGGTAGCCCTATGGTAGATGAGTGGTGGCTCTATGGTAGATGACTGGTGGCTCTATGGTAGATGAATGGTGGCTCTATGGTAGATGAATGGTGGCTCTATGGTAGATGAATGGTGGCTCTATGGTAGATGAATGGTGGCTCTATGGTAGATGAGTGGTGGCCCTATGGTAGATGAATGGTGGCTCTATGGTAGATGAATGGTAGATGAGTGGTGAATAAATGGTAGATGAATGATGGCCCTATGGTGATGAATGGTGGCTCTATGGTAGATGAATGGTGGCTCTATGGTAGATGAATGGTGGCTCTATGGTATATAAATGGTGGCTCTATGGTATTTAAATGGTGGCTCTATGGTAGATGAATGGTGGCTCTATGGTAGATGAATGGTGGCTCTATGGTAGATGAATGGTGGCTCTATGGTAGATGAATGGTGGCTCTATGGTAGATGAATGGTGGCTCTATGGTAGATGAATGGTGGCTCTATGGTATATAAATGGTGGCTCTATGGTATTTAAATGGAGGCTCTATGGTAGATGAATGGTGGCTCTATGGTAGATGAATGGTGGCTCTATGGTAGATGAATGGTGGCTCTATGGTAGATGAATAGTGGCTCTATGGTAGATGAATGGTGGCTCTATTGTAGATGAATGGTGGCTCTATGGTAGATGAATAGTGGCTCTATGGTAGATAAATGGTGGCTCTATGGTAGATGAATGGTGGCTCTATGGTATATAAATGGTGGCTCTATGGTATTTAAATGGTGGCTCTATGGTAGATGAATGGTGGCTCTATGGTAGATGAATGGTGGCTCTATGGTAGATGAATGGTGGCTCTATGGTAGATGAGTGGTAGATGAATGGTAGATGAATGGTAGCCCTAGGGTAGATGAATGGTGGCTCTATGGTAGATGAATGATGGCTCTATGGTAGATGAATGGTGGCTCTATGGTATAAAAATGGTGGCTCTATGGTATTTAAATGGTGGCTCTATGGTAGATGAATGGTGGCTCTATGGAAGATGAATGGTGGCTCTATGGTAGATGAATTGTGGCTCTATGGTAGATGAATGTTGGCTCTATGGTAGATGAATGGTGGCTCTATAGTTGATGAATTGTGGCTCAATGGTAGATGAATGCTGGCTGTATGGTAGATGAATGGTAGCTGTATGGTAGATGAATGGTAGATGAGTGGTGGATGAATGGTAGATGAATGGTAGCCCTATGGTAGATGAGTGGTGGCTCTATGGTAGATGAAAGATGGCTCTATGGTAGATGAATGGTAGCTCTATTGTAGATGGTTGGTAGCCCTATGGTAGATGAGTGGTGGCTCTATGGTAGATGAGTGGTGGCTCTATGGTAGATGAGTGGTGGCTCTATGGTAGATGAATGGTGGC
Organism: Strongylocentrotus droebachiensis; assembly: GCA_035222895.1. Lineage (NCBI taxonomy): Eukaryota > Metazoa > Echinodermata > Echinoidea > Camarodonta > Strongylocentrotidae > Strongylocentrotus > Strongylocentrotus droebachiensis. Next base: position 306,169 of record JAVYIG010001320.1, on the reverse strand, counting down.
TCTATGGTAGATGGTTGGTAGCCCTATGGTAGATGAGTGGTGGCTCTATGGTAGATGAGTGGTGGCTCTATGGTAGATGAATGGTGGCTCTATGGTAGATGAATGGTGGCTCTATGGTAGATGAATGGTGGCTCTATGGTAGATGAATGGTGGCTCTATGGTAGATGAATGGTGACTCTATGGTGATGAATGGTGGCTCTATGGTAGATGAATGGTGGCTCTATGGTAGATGAATGGTAGCTCTATGGTAGATGAATGGTGGCTCTATGGTAGATGAATGGTGGCTCTATGGTAGATGAATGGTGGCTCTATGGTATATAAATGGTGGTTCTATGGTATTTAAATGGTGGCTCTATGGTAGATAAATGGTGGCTCTATGGTAGATGAATGGTGGCTCTATGGTGATGAGTGGTAGATGAATGGTAGATGAATGGTAGCCCTAGGGTAGATGAATGGTGGCTCTATGGTAGATGAATGATGGCTCTATGGTATATAAATGGTGGCTCTATGGTATTTAAATGGTGGCTCTATGGTAGATGAATGGTGGATCTATGGTAGATGAATGGTGGCTCTATGGTAGATGAATGGTGGCTCTATGGTAGATGAATAGTGGCTCTATCGTAGATGAATGGTGGCTCTATAGTTGATGAATGGTGGCTCTATGGTAGATGAATGGTGGCTGTATGGTAGATGAATGGTAGATGAGTGGTGGATGAATGGTAGATGAATGGTAGCCCTATGGAAGATGAGTGGTGGCTCTATGGTAGATGAATGGTGGCTCTATGGTTGATGAATGGTGGCTCTATGGTAGATGGATGGTAGCCCTATGGTAGATGAGTGGTGGCTCTATGGTAGATGAGTGGTGGCTCTATGGTAGATGAATGGTGGCTCTATGGTAGATGAATGGTGGCTCTATGGTAGATGAATGGTGGCTCTATGGTAGATGAATGGTGGGTCTATGGTGGGTGAATGGTAGATGAGTGGTGGGTGAATGGTAGATGAATGGTGGCTCTATGGTAGATGAATGGTGGCTCTATGGTGGGTGAATGGTAGATGAGTGGTGGGTGAATGGTAGATGAATGGTGGCTCTATGGTAGATGAATGGTGGCTCTATGGTAGATGAATGGTGGCTCTATGGTAGATGAATGGTGGCTCTATGGTAGATGAATGGTGGCTCTATGGTAGATGAATGGTGGCTCTATGGTAGATGAATGGTGGTTCTATGGTAGATGAATGGTGGCTCTATGGTAGATGAATGGTGGCTCTATGGTAGATGAATGGTGGCTCTATGGTAGATGAATGGTGGCTCTATGGTATATAAATGGTGGCTCTATGGTATTTAAATGGTGGCTCTATGGTAGATGAATGGTGGCTCTATGGTAGATGAATGGTGGCTCTATGGTAGATGAATGGTGGCTCTATGGTATATAAATGGTGGTTCTATGGTATTTAAATGATGGCTCTATGGTAGATGAATGGTGGCTCTATGGTAGATGAATGGTGGCTCTATGGTATATAAATGGTGGCTCTATGGTATTTAAATGGTGGCTCTATGGTAGATGAATGGTGGCTCTATGGTAGATGAATGGTGGCTCTATGGTAGATGAATGGTGGCTCTATGGTAGATGAATAGTGGCTCTATGGTAGATGAATGGTGGCTCTATGGTAGATGAATGGTGGCTCTATGGTAGATGAATAGTGGCTCTATGGTAGATAAATGGTGGCTCTATGGTAGATGAATGGTGGCTCTATGGTATATAAATGGTGGCTCTATGGTATTTAAATGGTGGCTCTATGGTAGATGAATGGTGGCTCTATGGTAGATGAATGGTGGCTCTATGGTAGATGAATGGTGGCTCTATGGTAGATGAGTGGTAGATGAATGGTAGATGAATGGTAGCCCTAGGGTAGATGAATGGTGGCTCTATGGTAGATGAATGATGGCTCTATGGTAGATGAATGGTGGCTCTATGGTATTTAAATGGTGGCTCTATGGTAGATGAATGGTGGCTCTATGGAAGATGAATGGTGGCTCTATGGTAGATGAATTGTGGCTCTATGGTAGATGAATGTTGGCTCTATGGTAGATGAATGGTGGCTCTATAGTTGATGAATGGTGGCTCAATGGTAGATGAATGGTGGCTCTATGGTAGATGAATGGTGGTTCTATGGTAGATGAATGGTGGCTCTATGGTAGATGAATGGTGGCTCTATGGTAGATGAATGGTGGCTCTATGGTAGATGAATGGTGGCTCTATGGTAGATGAATGGTGGCTCTATGGTAGATGAATGGTGGCTCTATGGTAGATGAATGGTGGCTCTATGGTATATAAATGGTGGTTCTATGGTATTTAAATGGTGGCTCTATGGTAGATGAATGGTGGCTCTATGGTAGATGAATGGTGGCTCTATGGTATATAAATGGTGGCTCTATGGTATTTAAATGGTGGCTCTATGGTAGATGAATGGTGGCTCTATGGTAGATGAATGGTGGCTCTATGGTAGATGAATGGTGGCTCTATGGTAGATGAATAGTGGCTCTATGGTAGATGAATGGTGGCTCTATGGTAGATGAATGGTGGCTCTATGGTAGATGAATAGTGGCTCTATGGTAGATAAATGGTGGCTCTATGGTAGATGAATGGTGGCTCTATGGTATATAAATGGTGGCTCTATGGTATTTAAATGGTGGCTCTATGGTAGATGAATGGTGGCTCTATGGTAGATGAATGGTGGCTCTATGGTAGATGAATGGTGGCTCTATGGTAGATGAGTTGTAGATGAATGGTAGAAGAATGGTAGCCCTAGGGTAGATGAATGGTGGCTCTATGGTAGATGAATGATGGCTCTATGGTAGATGAATGGTGGCTCTATGGTATAAAAATGGTGGCTCTATGGTATTTAAATGGTGGCTCTATGGTAGATGAATGGTGGCTCTATGGTAGATGAATGGTGGCTCTATGGTATATAAATGGTGGCTCTATGGTATTTAAATGGTGGCTCTATGGTAGATGAATGGTGGCTCTATGGTAGATGAATGGTGGCTCTATGGTAGATGAATGGTGGCTCTATGGTAGATGAATGGTAGCTCTATGGTAGATGAATGGTGGCTCTATGGTAGATGAATGGTGGCTCTATGGTAGATGAATGGCTCTATGGTAGATGAATTGTGGATCTATTGTAGATGAATGGTGGATCTATGGTAGATGAATGGTGGCTCTATGGTAGATGAATGGTGGCTCTATGGTAGATGAATGGTGGCTCTATGGTATATAAATGGTGGTTCTATGGTATTTAAATGGTGGCTCTATGGTAGATAAATGGTGGCTCTATGGTAGATGAATGGTGGCTCTATGGTGATGAGTGGTAGATGAATGGTAGATGAATGGTAGCCCTAGGGTAGATGAATGGTGGCTCTATGGTAGATGAATGATGGCTCTATGGTATATAAATGGTGGCTCTATGGTATTTAAATGGTGGCTCTATGGTAGATGAATGGTGGATCTATGGTAGATGAATGGTGGCTCTATGGTAGATGAATGGTGGCTCTATGGTAGATGAATAGTGGCTCTATCGTAGATGAATGGTGGCTCTATAGTTGATGAATGGTGGCTCTATGGTAGATGAATGGTGGCTGTATGGTAGATGAATGGTAGATGAGTGGTGGATGAATGGTAGATGAATGGTAGCCCTATGGAAGATGAGTGGTGGCTCTATGGTAGATGAATGGTGGCTCTATGGTTGATGAATGGTGGCTCTATGGTAGATGGATGGTAGCCCTATGGTAGATGAGTGGTGGCTCTATGGTAGATGAGTGGTGGCTCTATGGTAGATGAATGGTGGCTCTATGGTAGATGAATGGTGGCTCTATGGTAGATGAATGGTGGCTCTATGGTAGATGAATGGTGGCTCTATGGTGGGTGAATGGTAGATGAGTGGTGGGTGAATGGTAGATGAATGGTGGCTCTATGGTAGATGAATGGTGGCTCTATGGTGGGTGAATGGTAGATGAGTGGTGGGTGAATGGTAGATGAATGGTGGCTCTATGGTAGATGAATGGTGGCTCTATGGTAGATGAATGGTGGCTCTATGGTAGATGAATGGTGGCTCTATGGTAGATGAATGGTGGCTCTATGGTAGATGAATGGTGGTTCTATGGTAGATGAATGGTGGCTCTATGGTAGATGAATGGTGGCTCTATGGTAGATGAATGGTGGCTCTATGGTAGATGAATGGTGGCTCTATGGTAGATGAATTGTGGATCTATTGTAGATGAATGGTGGATCTATGGTAGATGAATGGTGGCTCTATGGTAGATGAATGGTGGCTCTATGGTAGATGAATGGTGGCTCTATGGTATATAAATGGTGGTTCTATGGTATTTAAATGGTGGCTCTATGGTAGATGAATGGTGGCTCTATGGTAGATGAATGGTGGCTCTATGGTATATAAATGGTGGCTCTATGGTATTTAAATGGTGGCTCTATGGTAGATGAATGGTGGCTCTATGGTAGATGAATGGTGGCTCTATGGTAGATGAATGGTGGCTCTATGGTAGATGAATAGTGGCTCTATGGTAGATGAATGGTGGCTCTATGGTAGATGAATGGTGGCTCTATGGTAGATGAATAGTGGCTCTATGGTAGATAAATGGTGGCTCTATGGTAGATGAATGGTGGCTCTATGGTATATAAATGGTGGCTCTATGGTATTTAAATGGTGGCTCTATGGTAGATGAATGGTGGCTCTATGGTAGATGAATGGTGGCTCCATGGTAGATGAATGGTGGCTCTATGGTAGATGAGTTGTAGATGAATGGTAGATGAATGGTAGCCCTAGGGTAGATGAATGGTGGCTCTATGGTAGATGAATGATGGCTCTATGGTAGATGAATGGTGGCTCTATGGTATAAAAATGGTGGCTCTATGGTATTTAAATGGTGGCTCTATGGTAGATGAATGGTGGCTCTATGGAAGATGAATGGTGGCTCTATGGTAGATGAATTGTGGCTCTATGGTAGATGAATGTTGGCTCTATGGTAGATGAATGGTGGCTCTATAGTTGATGAATGGTGGCTCAATGGTAGATGAATGCTGGCTGTATGGTAGATGAATGGTAGCTGTATGGTAGATGAATGGTAGATGAGTGGTGGATGAATGGTAGATGAATGGTAGCCCTATGGTAGATGAGTGGTGGCTCTATGGTAGATGAAAGATGGCTCTATGGTAGATGAATGGTAGCTCTATTGTAGATGGTTGGTAGCCCTATGGTAGATGAGTGGTGGCTCTATGGTAGATGAGTGGTGGCTCTATGGTAGATGAGTGGTGGCTCTATGGTAGATGAATGGTGGCTCTATGGTAGATGGTTGGTAGCCCTATGGTAGATGAGTGGTGGCTCTATGGTAGATGAGTGGTGGCTCTATGTTAGATGAATGGTGGCTCTATGGTAGATGAATGGTGGCTCTATGGTAGATGAATGTGGGGGAATTGTAGATGAATGGTGGCTCTATGGTAGATGAATGGTGGCTCTATGGTAGATGAGTGGTGGCCCTATGGTAGATGAGTGGTGGATGAATTGTAGATTTATGGTAGCCATATGGTAGATGAGTGGTGGCTCTATGGTAGATGAATGGTGGCTCTATGGTAGATGAATGGTGGCTCTATGGTAGATTAATGGTGACTCTATGGTAGATGAATGGTGGCTCTATGGTAGATGAATGGTGGCTCTATGGTAGATGAATGGTGGCTCTATGGTAGATGAATGGTAGGTGAATGGTAGATGAATGGTAGCTCTATGGTAGATGAATAGTGACTCTATGGTAGATGAATGGTGGCTCTATGGTGGATGAATGGTGGCTCTATGGTAGATGAATGGTGGCTCTATGGTAGATGAATGGTGGCTCTATGGTAGATGAGTTTTATAATAAATGGTAGATGAATGGTGGCCCTATGGTAGATGAATGGTGGCTCTATGGTAGATGAATGTGGGGGAATGGTAGATGAATGGTGGCTCTATGGTAGATGAATGGTGGCTCTATGGTAGATGAGTGGTGGCCCTATGGTAGATGAATGGTGGCTCTATGGTAGATGAATGGTAGATGAGTGGTGAATAAATGGTAGATGAATGATGGCCCTATGGTAGATGAATGGTGGCTCTATGGTAGATGAATGGTGGCTCTATGGTAGATGAATGGTGGCTCTATGGTATATAAATGGTGGCTCTATGGTATTTAAATGGTGGCTCTATGGTAGATGAATGGTGGCTCTATGGTAGATGAATGGTGGCTCTATGGTAGATGAATGGTGGATCTATGGTAGATGAATGGTGGCTCTATGGTAGATGAATGGTGGCTCTATGGTAGATGAATGGTGGCTCTATGGTATATAAATGGTGGCTCTATGGTATTTAAATGGTGGCTCTATGGTAGATGAATGGTGGCTCTATGGTAGATGAATGGTGGCTCTATGGTAGATGAATGGTGGCTCTATGGTAGATGAATAGTGGCTCTATGGTAGATGAATGGTGGCTCTATGGTAGATGAGTGGTGGCTCTATGGTAGATGAATGGTGGCTCTATTGTAGATGGTTGGTAGCCCTATGGTAGATGAGTGGTGGCTCTATGGTAGATGAATGGTGGCTCTATGGTAGATGAATGGTAGATGAGTGGTGAATAAATGGTAGATGAATGATGGCCCTATGGTGATGAATGGTGGCTCTATGGTAGATGAATGGTGGCTCTATGGTAGATGAATGGTGGCTCTATGGTATATAAATGGTGGCTCTATGGTATTTAAATGGTGGCTCTATGGTAGATGAATGGTGGCTCTATGGTAGATGAATGGTGGCTCTATGGTATTTAAATGGAGGCTCTATGGTAGATGAATGGTGGCTCTATGGTAGATGAATGGTGGCTCTATGGTAGATGAATTGTGGCTCTATGGTAGATGAATGTTGGCTCTATGGTAGATGAATGGTGGCTCTATAGTTGATGAATGGTGGCTCAATGGTAGATGAATGCTGGCTGTATGGTAGATAAATGGTAGCTGTATGGTAGATGAATGGTAGATGAGTGGTGGATGAATGGTAGATGAATGGTAGCCCTATTGTAGATGAGTGGTGGCTCTATGGTAGATGAAAGATGGCTCTATGGTAGATGAATGGTAGCTCTATTGTAGATGGTTGGTAGCCCTATGGTAGATGAGTGGTGGCTCTATGGTAGATGAGTGGTGGCTCTATGGTAGATGAATGGTGGCTCTATTGTAGATGGTTGGTAGCCCTATGGTAGATGAGTGGTGGCTCTATGGTAGATGACTGGTGGCTCTATGGTAGATGAATGGTGGCTCTATGGTAGATGAATGGTGGCTCTATGGTAGATGAATGGTGGCTCTATGGTAGATGAATGGTGGCTCTATGGTAGATGAGTGGTGGCCCTATGGTAGATGAATGGTGGCTCTATGGTAGATGAATGGTAGATGAGTGGTGAATAAATGGTAGATGAATGATGGCCCTATGGTGATGAATGGTGGCTCTATGGTAGATGAATGGTGGCTCTATGGTAGATGAATGGTGGCTCTATGGTATATAAATGGTGGCTCTATGGTATTTAAATGGTGGCTCTATGGTAGATGAATGGTGGCTCTATGGTAGATGAATGGTGGCTCTATGGTAGATGAATAGTGGCTCTATGGTAGATGAATGGTGGCTCTATGGTAGATGAATGGTGGCTCTATGGTAGATGAATAGTGGCTCTATGGTAGATAAATGGTGGCTCTATGGTAGATGAATGGTGGCTCTATGGTATATAAATGGTGGCTCTATGGTATTTAAATGGTGGCTCTATTGTAGATGAATGGTGGCTCTATGGTAGATGAATGGTGGCTCTATGGTAGATGAATGATGGCTTTATGGTAGATGAGTGGTAGATGAATGGTAGATGAATGGTAGCCCTAGGGTAGATGAATGGTGGCTCTATGGTAGATGAATGATGGCTCTATGGTAGATGAATGGTGGCTCTATGGTATAAAAATGGTGGCTCTATGGTATTTAAATGGTGGCTCTATGGTAGATGAATGGTGGCTCTATGGAAGATGAATGGTGGCTCTATGGTAGATGAATTGTGGCTCTATGGTAGATGAATGTTGGCTCTATGGTAGATGAATGGTGGCTCTATAGTTGATGAATTGTGGCTCAGTGGTAGATGAATGCTGGCTGTATGGTAGATGAATGGTAGCTGTATGGTAGATGAATGGTAGATGAGTGGTGGATGAATGGTAGATGAATGGTAGCCCTATGGTAGATGAGTGGTGGCTCTATAGTAGATGAAAGATGGCTCTATGGTAGATGAATGGTAGCTCTATTGTAGATGGTTGGTAGCCCTATGGTAGATGAGTGGTGGCTCTATGGTAGATGAGTGGTGGCTCTATGGTAGATGAGTGGTGGCTCTATGGTAGATGAATGGTGGCTCTATGGTAGATGGTTGGTAGCCCTATGGTAGATGAGTGGTGGCTCTATGGTAGATGAGTGGTGGCTCTATGGTAGATGAATGGTGGCTCTATGGTAGATGAATGATGGCTCTATGGTAGATGAATGGTGGCTCTATGGTAGATGAATGGTGGCTCTATGGTAGATGAATGGTGACTCTATGGTGATGAATGGTGGCTCTATGGTAGATGAATGGTGGCTCTATGGTAGATGAATGGTAGCTCTATGGTAGATGAATGGTGGCTCTATGGTAGATGAATGGTGGCTCTATGGTAGATGAATGGTGGCTCTATGGTATATAAATGGTGGTTCTATGGTATTTAAATGGTGGCTCTATGGTAGATAAATGGTGGCTCTATGGTAGATGAATGGTGGCTCTATGGTGATGAGTGGTAGATGAATGGTAGATGAATGGTAGCCCTAGGGTAGATGAATGGTGGCTCTATGGTAGATGAATGATGGCTCTATGGTATATAAATGGTGGCTCTATGGTATTTAAATGGTGGCTCTATGGTAGATGAATGGTGGATCTATGGTAGATGAATGGTGGCTCTATGGTAGATGAATGGTGGCTCTATGGTAGATGAATAGTGGCTCTATCGTAGATGAATGGTGGCTCTATAGTTGATGAATGGTGGCTCTATGGTAGATGAATGGTGGCTGTATGGTAGATGAATGGTAGATGAGTGGTGGATGAATGGTAGATGAATGGTAGCCCTATGGAAGATGAGTGGTGGCTCTATGGTAGATGAATGGTGGCTCTATGGTTGATGAATGGTGGCTCTATGGTAGATGGATGGTAGCCCTATGGTAGATGAGTGGTGGCTCTATGGTAGATGAGTGGTGGCTCTATGGTAGATGAATGGTGGCTCTATGGTAGATGAATGGTGGCTCTATGGTAGATGAATGGTGGCTCTATGGTAGATGAATGGTGGCTCTATGGTGGGTGAATGGTAGATGAGTGGTGGGTGAATGGTAGATGAATGGTGGCTCTATGGTAGATGAATGGTGGCTCTATGGTGGGTGAATGGTAGATGAGTGGTGGGTGAATGGTAGATGAATGGTGGCTCTATGGTAGATGAATGGTGGCTCTATGGTAGATGAATGGTGGCTCTATGGTAGATGAATGGTGGCTCTATGGTAGATGAATGGTGGCTCTATGGTAGATGAATGGTGGCTCTATGGTAGATGAATGGTGGTTCTATGGTAGATGAATGGTGGCTCTATGGTAGATGAATGGTGGCTCTATGGTAGATGAATGGTGGCTCTATGGTAGATGAATGGTGGCTCTATGGTAGATGAATTGTGGATCTATTGTAGATGAATGGTGGATCTATGGTAGATGAATGGTGGCTCTATGGTAGATGAATGGTGGCTCTATGGTAGATGAATGGTGGCTCTATGGTAGATGAATAGTGGCTCTATGGTAGATGAATGGTGGCTCTATGGTAGATGAGTGGTGGCTCTATGGTAGATGAATGGTGGCTCTATTGTAGATGGTTGGTAGCCCTATGGTAGATGAGTGGTGGCTCTATGGTAGATGAATGGTGGCTCTATGGTAGATGAATGGTAGATGAGTGGTGAATAAATGGTAGATGAATGATGGCCCTATGGTGATGAATGGTGGCTCTATGGTAGATGAATGGTGGCTCTATGGTAGATGAATGGTGGCTCTATGGTATATAAATGGTGGCTCTATGGTATTTAAATGGTGGCTCTATGGTAGATGAATGGTGGCTCTATGGTAGATGAATGGTGGCTCTATGGTATTTAAATGGAGGCTCTATGGTAGATGAATGGTGGCTCTATGGTAGATGAATGGTGGCTCTATGGTAGATGAATTGTGGCTCTATGGTAGATGAATGTTGGCTCTATGGTAGATGAATGGTGGCTCTATAGTTGATGAATGGTGGCTCAATGGTAGATGAATGCTGGCTGTATGGTAGATAAATGGTAGCTGTATGGTAGATGAATGGTAGATGAGTGGTGGATGAATGGTAGATGAATGGTAGCCCTATTGTAGATGAGTGGTGGCTCTATGGTAGATGAAAGATGGCTCTATGGTAGATGAATGGTAGCTCTATTGTAGATGGTTGGTAGCCCTATGGTAGATGAGTGGTGGCTCTATGGTAGATGAGTGGTGGCTCTATGGTAGATGAATGGTGGCTCTATTGTAGATGGTTGGTAGCCCTATGGTAGATGAGTGGTGGCTCTATGGTAGATGACTGGTGGCTCTATGGTAGATGAATGGTGGCTCTATGGTAGATGAGTGGTGGCTCTATGGTAGATGAGTGGTGGCTCTATGGTAGATGAATGGTGGCTCTATTGTAGATGGTTGGTAGCCCTATGGTAGATGAGTGGTGGCTCTATGGTAGATGACTGGTGGCTCTATGGTAGATGAATGGTGGCTCTATGGTAGATGAATGGTGGCTCTATGGTAGATGAATGGTGGCTCTATGGTAGATGAATGGTGGCTCTATGGTAGATGAGTGGTGGCCCTATGGTAGATGAATGGTGGCTCTATGGTAGATGAATGGTAGATGAGTGGTGAATAAATGGTAGATGAATGATGGCCCTATGGTGATGAATGGTGGCTCTATGGTAGATGAATGGTGGCTCTATGGTAGATGAATGGTGGCTCTATGGTATATAAATGGTGGCTCTATGGTATTTAAATGGTGGCTCTATGGTAGATGAATGGTGGCTCTATGGTAGATGAATGGTGGCTCTATGGTAGATGAATGGTGGCTCTATGGTAGATGAATGGTGGCTCTATGGTAGATGAATGGTGGCTCTATGGTAGATGAATGGTGGCTCTATGGTATATAAATGGTGGCTCTATGGTATTTAAATGGAGGCTCTATGGTAGATGAATGGTGGCTCTATGGTAGATGAATGGTGGCTCTATGGTAGATGAATGGTGGCTCTATGGTAGATGAATAGTGGCTCTATGGTAGATGAATGGTGGCTCTATGGTAGATGAATGGTGGCTCTATGGTAGATGAATAGTGGCTCTATGGTAGATAAATGGTGGCTCTATGGTAGATGAATGGTGGCTCTATGGTATATAAATGGTGGCTCTATGGTATTTAAATGGTGGCTCTATTGTAGATGAATGGTGGCTCTATGGTAGATGAATGGTGGCTCTATGGTAGATGAATGATGGCTTTATGGTAGATGAGTGGTAGATGAATGGTAGATGAATGGTAGCCCTAGGGTAGATGAATGGTGGCTCTATGGTAGATGAATGATGGCTCTATGGTAGATGAATGGTGGCTCTATGGTATAAAAATGGTGGCTCTATGGTATTTAAATGGTGGCTCTATGGTAGATGAATGGTGGCTCTATGGAAGATGAATGGTGGCTCTATGGTAGATGAATTGTGGCTCTATGGTAGATGAATGTTGGCTCTATGGTAGATGAATGGTGGCTCTATAGTTGATGAATTGTGGCTCAGTGGTAGATGAATGCTGGCTGTATGGTAGATGAATGGTAGCTGTATGGTAGATGAATGGTAGATGAGTGGTGGATGAATGGTAGATGAATGGTAGCCCTATGGTAGATGAGTGGTGGCTCTATGGTAGATGAAAGATGGCTCTATGGTAGATGAATGGTAGCTCTATTGTAGATGGTTGGTAGCCCTATGGTAGATGAGTGGTGGCTCTATGGTAGATGAGTGGTGGCTCTATGGTAGATGAGTGGTGGCTCTATGGTAGATGAATGGTGGCTCTATGGTAGATGGTTGGTAGCCCTATGGTAGATGAGTGGTGGCTCTATGGTAGATGAGTGGTGGCTCTATGGTAGATGAATGGTGGCTCTATGGTAGATGAATGGTGGCTCTATGGTAGATGAATGGTGGCTCTATGGTAGATGAATGGTGGCTCTATGGTAGATGAATGGTGACTCTATGGTGATGAATGGTGGCTCTATGGTAGATGAATGGTGGCTCTATGGTAGATGAATGGTAGCTCTATGGTAGATGAATGGTGGCTCTATGGTAGATGAATGGTGGCTCTATGGTAGATGAATGGTGGCTCTATGGTATATAAATGGTGGTTCTATGGTATTTAAATGGTGGCTCTATGGTAGATAAATGGTGGCTCTATGGTAGATGAATGGTGGCTCTATGGTGATGAGTGGTAGATGAATGGTAGATGAATGGTAGCCCTAGGGTAGATGAATGGTGGCTCTATGGTAGATGAATGATGGCTCTATGGTATATAAATGGTGGCTCTATGGTATTTAAATGGTGGCTCTATGGTAGATGAATGGTGGATCTATGGTAGATGAATGGTGGCTCTATGGTAGATGAATGGTGGCTCTATGGTAGATGAATAGTGGCTCTATCGTAGATGAATGGTGGCTCTATAGTTGATGAATGGTGGCTCTATGGTAGATGAATGGTGGCTGTATGGTAGATGAATGGTAGATGAGTGGTGGATGAATGGTAGATGAATGGTAGCCCTATGGAAGATGAGTGGTGGCTCTATGGTAGATGAATGGTGGCTCTATGGTTGATGAATGGTGGCTCTATGGTAGATGGATGGTAGCCCTATGGTAGATGAGTGGTGGCTCTATGGTAGATGAGTGGTGGCTCTATGGTAGATGAATGGTGGCTCTATGGTAGATGAATGGTGGCTCTATGGTAGATGAATGGTGGCTCTATGGTAGATGAATGGTGGCTCTATGGTGGGTGAATGGTAGATGAGTGGTGGGTGAATGGTAGATGAATGGTGGCTCTATGGTAGATGAATGGTGGCTCTATGGTGGGTGAATGGTAGATGAGTGGTGGGTGAATGGTAGATGAATGGTGGCTCTATGGTAGATGAATGGTGGCTCTATGGTAGATGAATGGTGGCTCTATGGTAGATGAATGGGTGGCTCTATGGTAGATGAATGGTGGCTCTATGGTAGATGAATGGTGGCTCTATGGTAGATGAATGGTGGTTCTATGGTAGATGAATGGTGGCTCTATGGTAGATGAATGGTGGCTCTATGGTAGATGAATGGTGGCTCTATGGTAGATGAATGGTGGCTCTATGGTAGATGAATTGTGGATCTATTGTAGATGAATGGTGGATCTATGGTAGATGAATGGTGGCTCTATGGTAGATGAATGGTGGCTCTATGGTAGATGAATGGTGGCTCTATGGTATATAAATGGTGGTTCTATGGTATTTAAATGGTGGCTCTATGGTAGATGAATGGTGGCTCTATGGTAGATGAATGGTGGCTCTATGGTATATAAATGGTGGCTCTATGGTATTTAAATGGTGGCTCTATGGTAGATGAATGGTGGCTCTATGGTAGATGAATGGTGGCTCTATGGTAGATGAATGGTGGCTCTATGGTAGATGAATAGTGGCTCTATGGTAGATGAATGGTGGCTCTATGGTAGATGAATGGTGGCTCTATGGTAGATGAATAGTGGCTCTATGGTAGATACATGGTGGCTCTATGGTAGATCAATGGTGGCTCTATGGTATATAAATGGTGGCTCTATGGTATTTAAATGGTGGCTCTATGGTAGATGAATGGTGGCTTTATGGTAGATGAATGGTGGCTCTATGGTAGATGAATGGTGGCTCTATGGTAGATGAGTTGTAGATGAATGGTAGATGAATGGTAGCCCTAGGGTAGATGAATGGTGGCTCTATGGTAGATGAATGATGGCTCTATGGTAGATAAATGGTGGCTCTATGGTATAAAAATGGTGGCTCTATGGTATTTAAATGGTGGCTCTATGGTAGATGAATGGTGGCTCTATGGAAGATGAATGGTGGCTCTATGGTAGATGAATTGTGGCTCTATGGTAGATGAATGTTGGCTCTATGGTAGATGAATGGTGGCTCTATAGTTGATGAATGGTGGCTCAATGGTAGATGAATGCTGGCTGTATGGTAGATGAATGGTAGCTGTATGGTAGATGAATGGTAGATGAGTGGTGGATGAATGGTAGATGAATGGTAGCCCCTATGGTAGATGAGTGGTGGCTCTATGGTAGATGAAAGATGGCTCTATGGTAGATGAATGGTAGCTCTATTGTAGATGGTTGGTAGCCCTATGGTAGATGAGTGGTGGCTCTATGGTAGATGAGTGGTGGCTCTATGGTAGATGAGTGGTGGCTCTATGGTAGATGAATGGTGGCTCTATGGTAGATGGTTGGTAGCCCTATGGTAGATGAGTGGTGGCTCTATGGTAGATGAGTGGTGGCTCTATGGTAGATGAATGGTGGCTCTATGGTAGATGAATGGTGGCTCTATGGTAGATGAATAGTGACTCTATGGTAGATGAATGGTGGCTCTATGGTGGATGAATGGTGGCTCTATGGTAGATGAATGGTGGCTCTATGGTAGATGAATGGTGGCTCTATGGTAGATGAGTTTTATAATAAATGGTAGATGAATGGTGGCCCTATGGTAGATGAATGGTGGCTCTATGGTAGATGAATGTGGGGGAATGGTAGATGAATGGTGGCTCTATGGTAGATGAATGGTGGCTCTATGGTAGATGAGTGGTGGCCCTATGGTAGATGAATGGTGGCTCTATGGTAGATGAATGGTAGATGAGTGGTGAATAAATGGTAGATGAATGATGGCCCT
The DNA here is from genome assembly GCA_035222895.1 of Strongylocentrotus droebachiensis. Lineage (NCBI taxonomy): Eukaryota > Metazoa > Echinodermata > Echinoidea > Camarodonta > Strongylocentrotidae > Strongylocentrotus > Strongylocentrotus droebachiensis. The sequence continues at coordinate 291,087 of JAVYIG010001320.1, read as the reverse complement.
ATGGTAGATGAATGGTGGCTCTATGGTAGATGAATGGTGGCTCTATGGTAGATGAATGGTGGCTCTATGGTATATAAATGGTGGCTCTATGGTATTTAAATGGTGGCTCTATGGTAGATGAATGGTGGCTCTATGGTAGATGAATGGTGGCTCTATGGTAGATGAATGGTGGATCTATGGTAGATGAATGGTGGCTCTATGGTAGATGAATGGTGGCTCTATGGTAGATGAATGGTGGCTCTATGGTATATAAATGGTGGCTCTATGGTATTTAAATGGTGGCTCTATTGTAGATGGTTGGTAGCCCTATGGTAGATGAGTGGTGGCTCTATGGTAGATGAATGGTGGCTCTATGGTAGATGAATGGTAGATGAGTGGTGAATAAATGGTAGATGAATGATGGCCCTATGGTGATGAATGGTGGCTCTATGGTAGATGAATGGTGGCTCTATGGTAGATGAATGGTGGCTCTATGGTATATAAATGGTGGCTCTATGGTATTTAAATGGTGGCTCTATGGTAGATGAATGGTGGCTCTATGGTAGATGAATGGTGGCTCTATGGTATTTAAATGGAGGCTCTATGGTAGATGAATGGTGGCTCTATGGTAGATGAATGGTGGCTCTATTGTAGATGAATTGTGGCTCTATGGTAGATGAATGTTGGCTCTATGGTAGATGAATGGTGGCTCTATAGTTGATGAATGGTGGCTCAATGGTAGATGAATGCTGGCTGTATGGTAGATAAATGGTAGCTGTATGGTAGATGAATGGTAGATGAGTGGTGGATGAATGGTAGATGAATGGTAGCCCTATGGTAGATGAGTGGTGGCTCTATGGTAGATGAAAGATGGCTCTATGGTAGATGAATGGTAGGTGAATGGTAGATGAATGGTAGCTCTATGGTAGATGAATAGTGACTCTATGGTAGATGAATGGTGGCTCTATGGTGGATGAATGGTGGCTCTATGGTAGATGAATGGTGGCTCTATGGTAGATGAATGGTGGCTCTATGGTAGATGAGTTTTATAATAAATGGTAGATGAATGGTGGCCCTATGGTAGATGAATGGTGGCTCTATGGTAGATGAATGGTGGCTCTATGGTAGATGAATGGTGGCTCTATGGTAGATGAATGGTGGCTCTATGGTAGATGAGTGGTGGCCCTATGGTAGATGAATGGTGGCTCTATGGTAGATGAATGGTAGATGAGTGGTGAATAAATGGTAGATGAATGATGGCCCTATGGTGATGAATGGTGGCTCTATGGTAGATGAATGGTGGCTCTATGGTAGATGAATGGTGGCTCTATGGTATATAAATGGTGGCTCTATGGTATTTAAATGGTGGCTCTATGGTAGATGAATGGTGGCTCTATGGTAGATGAATGGTGGCTCTATGGTAGATGAATGGTGGCTCTATGGTAGATGAATGGTGGCTCTATGGTAGATGAATGGTGGCTCTATGGTAGATGAATGGTGGCTCTATGGTATATAAATGGTGGCTCTATGGTATTTAAATGGAGGCTCTATGGTAGATGAATGGTGGCTCTATGGTAGATGAATGGTGGCTCTATGGTAGATGAATGGTGGCTCTATGGTAGATGAATAGTGGCTCTATGGTAGATGAATGGTGGCTCTATGGTAGATGAATGGTTGCTCTATGGTAGATGAATAGTGGCTCTATGGTAGATAAATGGTGGCTCTATGGTAGATGAATGGTGGCTCTATGGTATATAAATGGTGGCTCTATGGTATTTAAATGGTGGCTCTATGGTAGATGAATGGTGGCTCTATGGTAGATGAATGGTGGCTCTATGGTAGATGAATGGTGGCTCTATGGTAGATGAGTGGTAGATGAATGGTAGATGAATGGTAGCCCTAGGGGTAGATGAATGGTGGCTCTATGGTAGATGAATGATGGCTCTATGGTAGATGAATGGTGGCTCTATGGTATAAAAATGGTGGCTCTATGGTATTTAAATGGTGGCTCTATGGTAGATGAATGGTGGCTCTATGGAAGATGAATGGTGGCTCTATGGTAGATGAATTGTGGCTCTATGGTAGATGAATGTTGGCTCTATGGTAGATGAATGGTGGCTCTATAGTTGATGAATTGTGGCTCAATGGTAGATGAATGCTGGCTGTATGGTAGATGAATGGTAGCTGTATGGTAGATGAATGGTAGATGAGTGGTGGATGAATGGTAGATGAATGGTAGCCCTATGGTAGATGAGTGGTTGGCTCTATGGTAGATGAAAGATGGCTCTATGGTAGATGAATGGTAGCTCTATTGTAGATGGTTGGTAGCCCTATGGTAGATGAGTGGTGGCTCTATGGTAGATGAGTGGTGGCTCTATGGTAGATGAGTGGTGGCTCTATGGTAGATGAATGGTGGCTCTATGGTAGATGGTTGGTAGCCCTATGGTAGATGAGTGGTGGCTCTATGGTAGATGAGTGGTGGCTCTATGGTAGATGAATGGTGGCTCTATGGTAGATGAATGGTGGCTCTATGGTAGATGAATGGTGGCTCTATGGTAGATGAATGGTGGCTCTATGGTAGATGAATGGTGACTCTATGGTGATGAATGGTGGCTCTATGGTAGATGAATGGTGGCTCTATGGTAGATGAATGGTAGCTCTATGGTAGATGAATGGTGGCTCTATGGTAGATG